>CM046838.1:43224268-43465121 GCA_025618425.1 Heliocidaris tuberculata
AACTATTTCAGACGATGATGTCTGCTTGGAAGACAGTTTTTTCTGTCGATTTGATGATGGCAGTGTTTTCTGTCAGTTAGATGATGACAAATCAACTGGAAAGAGTAGTGCAGTTCATCAGGTAGATGAAAGTGAGATAGATTGAATAAAGATTCCTTGATAGATGCTCAGGGGAAGGATCCCGAGTTGGTAGGAATAAGGGATAGTGCTTTGTCTGAAGAAGAGCGCTGTTAAAGAAAGTGTTTTGTTTCTACAAAAAGGGAGATTGTTGATGAGGAAATGGAAACCAGTAGATTCCTCATTTGAGGAGGATTGGAGAGAAGTTCACCAGGTTTTGTGCCGAAGGCATTTCGTAAGCAGATCCTGAGTGTTTCACATGAAATTGGTCTTGGTGGGCACCTTGGTGTTAACAAAACTGTGCAAAGAATCTTAAAGCATTTCTTTTGGCCTAGTTGAGACGTGGTGTTTCTGATTTTTGTAGGTCATGTCATGTTTGCCAAATGGTTGGGAAACCAAATCAGAAGATCCCTCCAGCACCTTTGCGACCTATTCCTGCTTTCGATGAGCCATTCTCAACAGTGATAGTTGATTGTGTAGGTCCACTGCCAAAAACCAAGGCTGGACATGAGTATCTTCTCACTATGATGTGTGCGGCTACAAGATTTCCGGAAGCTGTACCACTTCGGAGAATTACGGCACAGAATGTTAGCAAGGCATTGGTCAAGTTCTTCACCTTGGTGGTTTTTCCGAAAATCATTCAGTCTGATCAGGGCTCGAACTTCACATCAAAGGTTTTCAGACAAGTGATGTCTCAGTTAGGAGTTGAGTGCGTGAATTCGAGTGCCTACCACCCTGAGAGTCAAGGGGCCCTAGAACGATTCCATCAAACCCTGAAAAGTATGATGAGAACATACTGTTTTCAGTGTGAGAAAGAATGGGATGAAGGTCTTCCCCTACTCTTGTTTGCTGTTCGTGAGTCGGTCCAAGACTCACTTGGTTTCAGTCCTTTCGAGCTCGTCTGGGCCACTAAGTGCGTGGCCACTAAAGATCTTGAAAGAGAAGATGTTTGAGGATGAGAAGTGTGGACTACTTGATTATGTATCAAGGTTCCGAGAAAGATTGATTTGTTCTCGAGAACTTGCCACACAGCATATGAAGGAAGCACAGGCTGACATGAGGAAGGTGTTTGATCGTAAAGCTAAGGAGAGAAGCTTTGAACCTGGTTCGAAGGTGTTAGTCCTGTTGCCTATTCCAGGCAATTGCTTGCAAGCTCGGTACTCTGGTCCGTACCTTGTGGATAAGAAAGTCAGTGATGTTAATTACATCATTCGGACTCCTGATCGAAGAAGGCAGAAGCGCCTTTGTCACATCAACATGCTCAAAGAGTATGTAGAACGCAATAGGGATGGTGTAGAGAAGCCTGTTGCTAGTGTTGTTGTCAGTAGTTGTAGAGATGATGGTGACGACATCAATGTTCAGGATGAAGTTGACTTTGAGTTGCCTGAATTAAGGTTGAAGAATTCTGAGGTACTGGCAAATCTGGGTGAAAGGTTGAGTCATCTTCCAGTGAGTGAGAGGGATTCATTGGAAAGTCTTATTCATGACCATAGCCACCTGTTTGGTGATGTTCCAGGTAGAACCAGTCTTGTAGAGCATGATGTTGACGTGGGGGACTCTCCTCCAGTCAAGCAACATCCTTACAGAGCAAATCCTTCAAAGACAGAACTTTTGAGGGAGGAAGTTGAATACATGAAGGTCAATGACATTATTGAACCAAGCAAAAGTCAATGGAGTTCTCCATGTGTGTTGGTACCAAAGAAGGATGGTACGTATAGGTTTTGTACTGACTACAGGGTGTTGAATTCTAAGACTAAGGCAGACTCATACCCCATACCTCGCATTGATGACCTGATAGATCGAATAGGGAGTGCCAAATTTGTGTCAAAGTTCGACCTGCTAAAAGGGTACTGGCAAGTACCCCTATCATCAAGGGCCAGAGAGCTGTCTGCGTTCGTGACGCCTGAGGGTCTCTACCAGTATAAGGTCATGCCATTCGGCATGAAGAATGCTCCCGCCACTTTTCAGAGGTTAATCAACGCAGTAATTTCTGGGCTAGAAGGATGTCAGGCCTACCTTGATGATATCGTGGTGTACAGCAATGAGTGGGAAGAGCACTTGCAGCGAATAAGGGCTCTATTCGACGTCCCCTCTCCAAGGCAAATCTAACTGTTAACCTAAAGAAGACTGAGTTCGCTCATGCACAGGTGTCGTTTCTAGGCCATGTCGTTGGGCTTGGAACTGTGCGTCCACTTGATGCCAAGGTGGAAGCCATCCTGAACTTCCCTGTTCCTGAAAACAAGCGGGCCCTGCGACGCTTCCTGGGGATGTCTGGATTCTACCGAAAATTCTGCAAGAACTTCGCTGATGTTGCAGCACCACTCACCAATATGCTGCGGAAGGATGTGCCATACTCTTGGACTTCAACATGCCAAGTTGCGTTTGAACGACTGAAGTCAACGCTTGCGAGCGCACCAGTCTTAGCAGCACCAGATTTTGACAGAGCTTTCATACTTGAAGTAGATGCTAGTGATGTTGGTGCAGGAAGTGTGTTGATCCAGGCTGATGATGCTGGCTTGGAACGTCCAGTGTGCTACATGTCGAAGAAGTTCAACAAACACCAGACAAGATACTCCACAGTAGAGAAAGAAACACTCGCCTTAATCCTGTCTCTGCAGTTCTTCGACGTCTACGTCAGCACTAACAAGTACCCAGTGACAGTTAGAACTGACCACAACCCACTCACCTTCCTAACGAAGATGAAGAACAAAAACAGCAGACTTATGAGGTGGTCTCTGATGCTACAGGAGTATGATCTGAACATTGAACACATTCGCGGAAAGGACAATATCATTGCTGACACTCTGTCCCGTGGATAGGTTGTTATTTGTAATGTTAACAAGTAACCAAGTTTATTGTACTTGGAAATGCAGAAATGTGTAAGTTATACTTTTTGCAGGTTTATGTTTTTTTGTTGTTGTTTTTTTTTGAGTTGCAGGTAGTCTGGTTCAAAATCATAGACTGTCCAGGCAACAGAGTTTTACACTTACATGACTCTTTATATAACAGTGCATATTGTATTTCACATGGTCAAATGTAATTCAATTATATATTAGTTGATGTTTTGGTTGGTACAGAAAATTGAGACTAGTAGTGACAAATTTCAGGGAAAAAAAATACTGCATTTGTAAATTCTCGTTGGGGGGCTTGTTTAGATTATAGTTAGGAGGGAGAAACATGAACTATTGTCACATGAAGGTGAAAAAGAAAATGCACATGTGTATTTGTAAAGAAAATGTACAGAAAGAAAGTGCATAGAATAATTGTTATATTATTTGTTTTAGAGGGTTTTCTTTATTTTAATGATGTTTCTTCAGGAGGAGAAAATGTAGGTGATTTGTACATGTCGTGTACATAAAATATTCAACCAGAGGGAAAAGTTTGTTTAAAAAAACCCCCAAAAAGATGCTGATGATAGAGAGTACTAAGTACTGTAGTAAATGTATGAAAATACTTTTTGCATGTTGATTTTTGTATTAGATTTCATGCATGTCTTTGATTTATCTATTAGGTTAAAAGAAGCAAGTTGTAAATGGCATTATTTGCATTTATGAAACAACAAAAGAAAAAGATCATTTACAATGTCAGACATTTGTGACATTGTCCGGTCAAGTCATGTTGTTATTACCGCAACATATTTCCAGGATTTATATCTAGGCGTGTGATCTTGAACCACATGTATACATGTAGGTGCATTATTTCCTACAGATGAATAAGATAAATATTAAGGTTTTCATATTCACATAGAGAAAATTGTGTGTAGTTGGAAGGCAGAAATTTGATGTGTTTTATTTATGGCGATGATGTCTATTTTGTTATCGTCAGCTGTTCTGTTAAAGGGAAAGATATACCTATAGCACTTCATGCTTTGTATCTCTGTGTTTTGCCAGAAAGTTCTTTCATAACTTTCTGTTTAAAGGGGGAGGTGTGACGCGCCTGTGTGCGCCTGGGGAGGAAACTACGGATAATAAAGGTTCGCTATCGAAGACATTGAGACACAACCATGGCCTCCTCAGTTGTAATCTTTTATGGTCTGATTGTGACGGTATTGGGGGTTGTTCTGCTGGTCTTTTGATGTGAATGATTATGTCAGAGTTGGACGGAATGTTTGATTCGTGACACCTTGGGAAAGCTGGTGATTTTCTATAAGTGTAACTGAATAGGATGGGAGATTGTTGCCAATTTATGCGAGGATCCAAAAAGCAAGAACTGCGTTTTAAGGAAGTTTATAGCCAGTTTATTGGTATGTACCCATTTTTGAACCTCTTTTGTTGAATGATTTGAATCAATGTGAAATGATTATGCTCAAACATACAATTCAATAGATGATGCTATGAATATGAATAGGATGAAGAAAGAACCACTCTAAACATGATAAATACATACTATAACCCATTTTCCCCATACATCAAACATTAACTTAATCGTGTTCTATTGTGAAACCTGTAATAATGATAATCAAAGAATTATTAATGTATTTTGAAGTATGACCTTATTTTTTTGGTAATGAAAAATAAAGACGAGCCCCATAACCCCCCCCCAAAAAAAAAAAAAATCAAAAAAATCAAAAAAATCATTGAATTAATTGTGAAATGATTATGCTCAAATATACAATTCAGTTGATGATGCAGTTGATGATGCATTCAATACGAATGGTGCACCAGCTAAAAAACGGTAATTCAACATGTTCAAAGAGGAATGTGGCCCGAACTTTTGCTCGCTTGCTTCACTTCCTTACAAATAACTTTATCACTGTAATTATTGACACTTCAATATTAAACAAAATATGATATGGAAACCACACTCATAACCTTTACAAATTAAGAATAGATTGCACAAAGGATAAAGCATTGCCCTACCCCGCCTGGACACCTCAAGTTCATGAACATTTGCAACCCCTCCTCCCGGACACTGATGATTTGCCTTTTCTGACGCCAAGGTTCATGCGCCACTGATAAACTTGACTATGATTGCAATGAAAATAAAGCTCGACACAACCTCCTCATAACCAGCATTTTCTTTTTGTTAATAAAGTAAATAATTCGGTATTCATGTGGAACCGCTATAAATTTGTACTATCGCCCATTTTTTATATATCAAATACTGACATTATGATCCCCAGTGGTGAAACCTGTAATAATGATAATTTAAAAACGTATTACACCAGTAATAGTATCATTGATAATAGTAAAATCAATCCTATCGGATTCATCGAGAGGTGGGGTGGTGGGGAGGGGGCACTTGCCTTCCATTTATCCCCCCCCCCCCCCTCCCTCAAGAATATTTCTTACAAAACTATACATCCACCGATATTTCTTGTTGAAGAAACATGTATCAGCGGAACAGACCTGTTATTCAATTTATGGATGTTTCTTTCCTGGGGACCTAGTAACGAAGTATTCATTTAACCTGTTATTAATGAATGAGCTACAATACTTGGAATCCAGTTCGCATTCGTTACTTGTTCCTATGTCTGACAAGCCTGTGACAAGCTTTCAGATTGTCAAGAACAACCTTTGTTGTAAAAGTATGAATAAAATTTGAATATATTTGGGAACAGGTCTATTTAAAAGCGTTCTCTCCCTTGAATAATGATGATAGTTAACTGCTATTGACTATCTTCACTTAATCAATATGATCATTATGAATAATATTATCATCTTCATGATGTAGACGTACGTATAATTTCCTGGCGTTGCTATATGGTTTTGTGCAGTATGAACTTTTTTTTACCCGGTAATTAAAAAATAAAGACGAGCCCCATAACCCCCCCCCCCCCCCACCACCACCACCACCACCACCAAATCTGTGAAATCAGTGTGAGTTGATTATGCTCAAACACACATTTCAATAGATGATGCTTTTAATATGAATGGCGCACATGCTAAAAACTGTAATTCAAAGGAGAATGTGGCCCAAACTTTTGCTCGCTGGCATTACCTCCTTACCAATAACTTTATCACTGTAATTATTGACACTTCATTATTAAACAAAATATCGTATGGAAATCACGCTAATAACCTTTATAAATTAAGAATAGATTGCACAAAGAATAAAACATTTGCCCTACTCCCCCCCCCCCCCCCCCCCACGCTCATGAACATTTACAACCCCCCCCCCCCCCCGACACTGATGGTCTGCCCTTTCTGGCGTCAAAGTTCATGCGCCAACGATGAACTTGACTATATGATTGACCATTACAATAAACCTCGACCTGAGCCCCACAAAAGTTGCCTTAAAAAAAAAAAAGATAAAGTAAATAATTCGTTAGTTGTTTATTATACTTGCCGACTTGATTCAAAACTCCGCCACTTACGTATAATTAAAACCAATTTTTAAAAAAATACTATACATATACGTCTGGAATTGTTCACCCCTTCTTTGCTGTTGTTACCTTAGAGGAAGAAGCACGATCAGCAATCTCTTTGTAGAACTCATCATGAAAGAAACATGACTTAATCGTTAGGTCTGTAAGACAAGGCAGGAGACAGAGAAACTTCCACAGACACCGAGATGCTGATTGGCGATAGCGTAATCTCAATTTGGCTAACGTACACGTGTGAATCTGTGGAAATACAAATGAATGGCGTACGCAGATCATGAAGCAGGAAACGGGGTAAAAGATGGGAAGAAAGAACCACTATGAATACATACTCTAACCTACCTTCCCCATACATCAAAAATTGACATAATCGTGTCCTTTTGTGAAACTTGATAATCAAAAAATTGTTAAACATGTGATAGTAACTTTTGACTCCCCCAAAACTGCTGAGTAATCGAAAAAGCCTTTATCTTTTTTGGTTGCATTTTAGCTCATTTAGTACCATTATCTTTATTATATTATTAGTTCGAATCGTTTATAGTCAGAGAATTTTTGGACTTTTATGCTCCCCAACCCACTAGAATACAGAATATTCTAGATTTCACGATTGCTACGGTAATTATGGAAGCAGCACTTTATACTTCTAACTCACAATCAACACAATATTCAGCTTATAGGAATATTTTGGAAACCAAGACTATTTCTTACAAAACAATACATCCGCCAATAATTCTTGTTGAAGAAACACGTATCAGCGGAATTTAAAAACGTTCTCCCGCTCCTACAAAATGATAATTAACTGCTACTGATTATCTACACTTCATCAATATGACCATTAGAAATAATATTATCATCATCTTTATGATGTAGACGTATGTACAATTTTCTGGCGTTGCTATACGGTTTTGTGCAGTATGGCCCCCCTTTTTTTGTAATAAAAAATAAAGACGACCCCATAACCCCCCCCCCCCCAATAAAAAAAAGTTATTCAATCAGTTTGAAATAATTGTGCTCAAATATGCAATTCAATAGATGATGTAAAACTGTAATTCAAAGGGGAATGTGGCCCGAACTTTTGCTCGCTTGCTTCACTTTATTACCAATAACTTTATCACTGTAATTATTGACACTTCAACATTAAACAAAATATAATATGGGAATCACACTCATAACCTTTAAAAATTAAGAAAAGATTGCACAGAGGATAAAGCATTGCCCTACCCCGCCTGAACACCTCGATTTCATGAACATTTGCAACCCCCCCCCCCCCCCCCCCCCCTGACACTGACGATTTGCGCTTTCTGACGCCAAGGTTTATGCGCCACTGATAAAATTGACTATGATTGACAATGAAAATAAAGCTCGACACAAACCCCTCTGAACCCGCCTTTTCTTTTTGTTAATAAAGTAAATAATTCGGTATTTATGTGGAACCGCTATAAATGCGTACTATCACTCATCTTTTATATATCAAATATTGACATTATCGTCCCAAATGGTAAAACCTGTAATAATGATAATTAAAAAACGTATTACACTAGTAATAGTATCATTGATAATAGTAAAATCAATCCTATCGGATTTATCGAGAGGTTGGGTAGTGGGGAGGGGGAACTTGCCTTCCATTTATTCCCCCCCCCCCCACCTCTCCCTCAGCAAAGGCAAGAGAATGCACCCTTTAATTGTGCCATAATACCAACTTTGGACCCCCAAAAGACTGCTGAGTTATAAAAAAAGCCTTTATCCTATGTTATTGCATTAAAAAAAAAAAAATTAATATCATTATCTTAATTATATTATTATTTCCTTTTTTTATGGTCAGAGTATTTTCGGACTTGTATGCGCCCCTCCTCTTCCCCTGCTAAAGAATTCTAGATTCACGATTAATATGGTAATTATGGAAGCAGCACATTGTACCTTCTAACTCACAATCAACACATTATTCAGCTTAGGAAAATATTGGAAACCAAGAATATTTCTTACAAAACAATACATCCACCGATATTTCTTGTTGAAGAAACATGTATCAGCGGAATAGACCTGTTCACAAAGTTATTCAATTTATGGATGTTTCTATCCTGGAGACCTAATAACGAAGTATTCCATTAGCCTGTTATTAATGAATTAACTACAATACTTGGAATCCAGTTTGCATTCGTTACTTGTTGCAATGTCTGACAAGCCTGTGACAAGCTTTCAGGTTGTCAAGAACAACCTTTGTTGTAAAAGTATGAATAAAATTTGAATATATTTGTGAACAGGTCTACTTAAAAGCGTTCTCTCTCTCTCTTGAACAAAATGATAGTTAACTGCTATTAACTATCTTCACTTAAAGTAATATTATTATCATCATCTTTATGATGTAGACGTACGTAATAATTTCCTGGCGTTGCTATATGGTTTTCTGCAGTATGAACTTTTTTTCCCCCGGTAATTAAAAAAAAAAGACGAGCCCCATAACCCCCCCCCCCCCCCCCGACCAAATCTGTGAAATCAATGTGAGATGATTATGCTCAAACATACATTTCAATAGATGATGCTTTTAATATGAATGGCGCACCTGCTAAAAACTGTAATTCAAAGGAGAATGTGGCCCAAACTATTGCTCGCTGGCATTACCTCCTTACCAATAACTTTATCACTGTAATTATTGACACTTCATTATTAAACAAAATATCGTATGGAAATCACGCTAATAACCTTTATAAATTAAGAATAGATTGCACAAAGAATAAAACATTTGCCCTACTCCCCCCCCCCCCACGCTCATGAACATTTACAACCCCCCCCCCCCCCCCGACACTGATGGTCTGCCCTTTCTGGCGTCAAAGTTCATGCGCCAACGATGAACTTGACTATATGATTGACCATTACAATAAACCTCGACCTGAGCCCCACAAAAGTTGCCTTAAAAAAAAAAAAGATAAAGTAAATAATTCGTTAGTTGTTTATTATACTTGCCGACTTGATTCAAAACTCCGCCACTTACGTATAATTAAAACCAATTTTTAAAAAAATACTATACATATACGTCTGGAATTGTTCACCCCTTCTTTGCTGTTGTTACCTTAGAGGAAGAAGCACGATCAGCAATCTCTTTGTAGAACTCATCATGAAAGAAACATGACTTAATCGTTAGGTCTGTAAGACAAGGCAGGAGACAGAGAAACTTCCACAGACACCGAGCTGATTGGCGATAGCGTAATCTCAATTTGGCTAACGTACACGTGTGAATCTGTGGAAATACAAATGAATGGCGTACGCAGATCATGAAGCAGGAAACGGGGTAAAAGATGGGAAGAAAGAACCACTATGAATACATACTCTAACCTACCTTCCCCATACATCAAAAATTGACATAATCGTGTCCTTTTGTGAAACTTGATAATCAAAAAATTGTTAAACATGTGATAGTAACTTTTGACTCCCCCAAAACTGCTGAGTAATCGAAAAAGCCTTTATCTTTTTTGGTTGCATTTTAGCTCATTTAGTACCATTATCTTTATTATATTATTAGTTCGAATCGTTTATAGTCAGAGAATTTTTGGACTTTTATGCTCCCCAACCCACTAGAATACAGAATATTCTAGATTTCACGATTGCTACGGTAATTATGGAAGCAGCACTTTATACTTCTAACTCACAATCAACACAATATTCAGCTTATAGGAATATTTTGGAAACCAAGACTATTTCTTACAAAACAATACATCCGCCAATAATTCTTGTTGAAGAAACACGTATCAGCGGAATTTAAAAACGTTCTCCCGCTCCTACAAAATGATAATTAACTGCTACTGATTATCTACACTTCATCAATATGACCATTAGAAATAATATTATCATCATCTTTATGATGTAGACGTATGTACAATTTTCTGGCGTTGCTATACGGTTTTGTGCAGTATGGCCCCCCTTTTTTTGTAATAAAAAATAAAGACGAGCCCCATAACCCCCCCCCCCCAATAAAAAAAAGTTATTCAATCAGTTTGAAATAATTGTGCTCAAATATGCAATTCAATAGATGATGTAAAACTGTAATTCAAAGGGGAATGTGGCCCGAACTTTTGCTCGCTTGCTTCACTTTATTACCAATAACTTTATCACTGTAATTATTGACACTTCAACATTAAACAAAATATAATATGGGAATCACACTCATAACCTTTAAAAATTAAGAAAAGATTGCACAGAGGATAAAGCATTGCCCTACCCCGCCTGAACACCTCGATTTCATGAACATTTGCAACCCCCCCCCCCCCCCCTCCCTGACACTGACGATTTGCGCTTTCTGACGCCAAGGTTTATGCGCCACTGATAAAATTGACTATGATTGACAATGAAAATAAAGCTCGACACAAACCCCTCTGAACCCGCCTTTTCTTTTTGTTAATAAAGTAAATAATTCGGTATTTATGTGGAACCGCTATAAATGCGTACTATCACTCATCTTTTATATATCAAATATTGACATTATCGTCCCAAATGGTAAAACCTGTAATAATGATAATTAAAAAACGTATTACACTAGTAATAGTATCATTGATAATAGTAAAATCAATCCTATCGGATTTATCGAGAGGTTGGGTAGTGGGGAGGGGGAACTTGCCTTCCATTTATTCCCCCCCCCCCCCACCTCTCCCTCAGCAAAGGCAAGAGAATGCACCCTTTAATTGTGCCATAATACCAACTTTGGACCCCCAAAAGACTGCTGAGTTATAAAAAAAGCCTTTATCCTATGTTATTGCATTTAAAAAAAAAAATTAATATCATTATCTTAATTATATTATTATTTCCTTTTTTTATGGTCAGAGTATTTTCGGACTTGTATGCGCCCCTCCTCTTCCCCTGCTAAAGAATTCTAGATTCACGATTAATATGGTAATTATGGAAGCAGCACATTGTACCTTCTAACTCACAATCAACACATTATTCAGCTTAGGAAAATATTGGAAACCAAGAATATTTCTTACAAAACAATACATCCACCGATATTTCTTGTTGAAGAAACATGTATCAGCGGAATAGACCTGTTCACAAAGTTATTCAATTTATGGATGTTTCTATCCTGGATACCTAATAACGAAGTATTCCATTAGCCTGTTATTAATGAATTAACTACAATACTTGGAATCCAGTTTGCATTCGTTACTTGTTGCAATGTCTGACAAGCCTGTGACAAGCTTTCAGGTTGTCAAGAACAACCTTTGTTGTAAAAGTATGAATAAAATTTGAATATATTTGTGAACAGGTCTACTTAAAAGCGTTCTCTCTCTCTCTTGAACAAAATGATAGTTAACTGCTATTAACTATCTTCACTTAAAGTAATATTATTATCATCATCTTTATGATGTAGACGTACGTAATAATTTCCTGGCGTTGCTATATGGTTTTCTGCAGTATGAACTTTTTTTCCCCCGGTAATTAAAAAAAAAGACGAGCCCCATAACCCCCCCCCCCCCCCCGACCAAATCTGTGAAATCAATGTGAGATGATTATGCTCAAACATACATTTCAATAGATGATGCTTTTAATATGAATGGCGCACCTGCTAAAAACTGTAATTCAAAGGAGAATGTGGCCCAAACTATTGCTCGCTGGCATTACCTCCTTACCAATAACTTTATCACTGTAATTATTGACACTTCATTATTAAACAAAATATCGTATGGAAATCACGCTAATAACCTTTATAAATTAAGAATAGATTGCACAAAGAATAAAACATTTGCCCTACCCCCCCCCCCCACGCTCATGAACATTTACAACCCCCCCCCCCCCCCCCCCCGACACTGATGGTCTGCCCTTTCTGGCGTCAAAGTTCATGCGCCAACGATGAACTTGACTATATGATTGACCATTACAATAAACCTCGACCTGAGCCCCACAAAAGTTGCCTTAAAAAAAAAAAAGATAAAGTAAATAATTCGTTAGTTGTTTATTATACTTGCCGACTTGATTCAAAACTCCGCCACTTACGTATAATTAAAACCAATTTTAAAAAAAATACTATACATATACGTCTGGAATTGTTCACCCCTTCTTTGCTGTTGTTACCTTAGAGGAAGAAGCACGATCAGCAATCTCTTTGTAGAACTTATCATGAAAGAAACAGAAGTCAATCTTCAGGTCTGTAAGACAAGGCAGGAGATAGAGAAACCTCCCCACACACCAAGATGCTGATTGGCGATAGCGTAATTTCAATTTGGCTAACGTACACGTGTGAATCTGTGGAAATACAAATGAATGGCGTACGCAGATCATGAAGCAGGAAACGGGGTAAAAGATGGGAAGAAAGAACCACTATGAATACATACTATAACCCATCTTCCCCATACATCAAACATTGACATAATCTTGTCCTTTTGTGAAACCTGTAATAATGATAATCAAAAAATTGTTAAATATATGATAGTAACTTTTGACTCCTCCAAAACTGCTAAGTAATCGAAAAAGCCTTTATCTTTTTTGGTTGCATTTTAGCCCATTTAGTACCATTATCTTTATTATATTATTAGTTCGAATCGTTTATAGTCAAAGAATTTTTGGACTTTTATGCTCCCCAACCCACCAGAATACAGAATATTCTAGATTTCACGATTGCTACGGTAATTATGGAAGCAGCACATTACACTTCTAACTCACAATCAACACAATATTCAGCTTATAGGAATATTTTGGAAACCAACTTGAGACTATTTCTTACAAAACAATACATGCATCCGCCAATAATTCTTGTTGAAGAAACAAGTATCAGCGGAATATAAAAACGTTCTCCCGCTCCTACAAAATGATAATTAACTGCTACTGATTATCTACACTTCATCAATATGACCATTAGAAATAATATTATCATCATCTTTATGATGTAGACGTATGTATAATTTCCTGGCGTTGCTATACGGTTTTGTGCAGTATGGCCCCCCTTTTTTTGTAATAAAAAATAAAGACGAGCCCCATAACCCCTCCCCCCCATAAAAAAAGTTATTCAATTATTTTGAAATGATTGTGCTCAAATATACAATTCAATAGATGATGTAAAACTGTAATTCAAAGGGGAATGTGGCCCGAACTTTTGCTCGCTTGCTTCACTTTATTACCAATAACTTTATCACTGTAATTATTGACACTTCAACATAATAAACAAAATATAATATAGGAATCACACTCATAACCTTTAAAAATTAAGAAAAGATTGCACAGAGGATAAAGCATTGCCCTACCCCGCCTGAACACCTCGAGTTCATGAACATTTTCAACCCCCCCCCCCCCCTCCCTGACACTGATGATTTGCCCTTTCTGACGCAAGGGTTCATGCGCCACTGATAAACTTGACTATGATTGACAATGGAAATAAACCTCGACACAACCCCCTCAGAACTCTCCTTTTATTTTTGCTATTAAAGTATATAATTCGGTATATATGTGGAACCACTATAAATGTGTACTATATTTTTTATACATCAAATATTGACATTATCGTCCCCAGTGGTGAAACCTGTAATAATGATAATTAAAAAACGTATTACACTAGTAATAGTATCATTGATAATAGTAAAATCAATCCTATCGGATTCATCGGGAGGTGGGGTCGTGGGGAGGGGGCACTTTCTTCCATTTATCCCCCCCCCCTCCCTCAGCAAAGGCAAGAAAATGCACCTTTAATTGTGCCATAATCCCAACTTTGGACCCCCAAAAGACTGCTGAGTTGTAATAAGAAGCCTTTATCCTATGTTATTGCATTTTGTTTATTTAGTATCATTATCTCAATTATATTATTATTTCCTTTTTTTATAGTCAGAGTATTTTCGGACTTGTATGCGCCCCTCCTCTTCCCCTTCTAGAGAATTCTAGATTCACGATTAATATGGTAATTATGGAAGCAGCACATTGTACCAAAGACTTTTAATAGTATCGAGACAGATTACTCTCACCTACTTCCGTAGTACATTCGGCAGACGTAAATTGCTGTGTTAAAATCAAAATAGACTTGGAAAAATAAGTTCGCCATAGGTATAACACGTGAAAAGATGTCTCATTTTTTCTTGATATTTCATATCTTACTCTATCTTTTTCAAGTCTGATTTTTGCATGAGAGAAAGGATGGATAGTTCAAAAAACATTTATTGAACCTTTATTATCAATAAATGCCACTATGAATCCCCGGGATCATGCCTGCTTTTTGACACAATCTTTTGCCATAGGGTTAACACGTGAAAACATGGATTTTAAGAATGATTATAGTTCCTCTGGTATTTCCTTGAATTTCATGTAAAATTGGCTTACATGTAATTTGAGACTCTGAACAAGATTAATGATGGCTCAAAAAGTGGAAGGGACCCCACATAAATCCCCGGGAATATGCATGCTTTTGGCCTTCCAGCTACCATAGGTTAACACGCAAAAACAGGGATTTTTGAATGATTATAATTCCCCCAGAATTAGCTTAAAATTTTGAAAAATGTGACTTAATTAAAATTTAAAGCTCTGAAAATGTATGATTAAGTCTCAACTAGTCGAACAGACCCCGCATAAATCCCAGGGAATATGCGTGCTTTTGTCCCCCAAAAAGTCTCGCCTGCCATAGGTTTACACACGAAAACAAGGAATTTTAGGATGATTATAATTCCCATAGTTTTTATATGAAAATATACAAACTGTGATTTACATGTAATTTGAGGCTTTGAACAAGTTTACTGGAGGCTCAAAAAATTGAAAAGACCCTACATAAATCCCGGGGAATATGCATGCTTTTGACCAAAACAGTCTCGCCTGCCATAGGTTTACACGCGAAAACAAGGAATATTAGGATGATTATAATTCCCATAGTATTTATTTGAAAATATAAAAACTGTGATTTACATGAAATCTAAAGCTCTGAAAATGTATAATTAAGGCTCAATGAGTCCAGTAAACCCCCATAAATCCCCGGGAATATGAATGCTTTTGGCCTTCCAGCTCCCATAAGTTAACACATGAAAAGAGGGATTTTGAAAAAACTTTAATTCCCCTAGTATTTATTTGAAATTATGAAAAATGTAATTTACATGAAATTTAAAGCTCTGAAAGTGTATAATTAAGGCTCGATGAGTCATTTAAATCCCCGGGAATATGCATGCTTTTGACAAAAAAAAAAAAAATTGTCATATAACACGTGAAACCGTTTGTTGTTATTGATGACGTAATGTGGGCGTGTAGTAGCGATCACGTGAGATCACGACATCCAATGAGATCGTGCGCTAGCGGACGACCATGTAGCAGACGTATGTCCGCCCGCCCAGGGGCCCAGCCTAGCCGGTATTAGAAGAAACTCTCACTAAATTCCAGTTCACTATTATATTTCTAATGTACCAGAGGCAAAATTCAGTGTATTAAATTCATAAATTCATATAATCACAGTGGCGGATCTACGGGGGGGGGGGGGGGGGGGTTTAGGGAGTTTAACCCCCCCCCCCTTGGGCTGCCAAGTAAACATTTAATGTGCATAGGAAAACGCCATCATAATACTCAGCCCCTCAAACCCCCCCCCCCCCCCCCTTGGAAAAAAGCTAGATCCGTCCTTGAATCAATGTTCTACCACCGAATCACGCTTAGCCAAAATGACTGATGTGAGATCATGCAATCATGAAATAGCTGAGCTGAATAGCGACCGACAAGGTGTCTAGCTCTAGCTAGGCTAGGTCTACCCCTCTGCGATCTCGATCGAGGTGGTGACGTTGCCGATAGAACTCTTTCAGTTTGCCAAAGGTGTTCTCCTCAAACTTCGCTCATCAAAGGTTTTTACTTGCTGATCGTCGTTTACTTTGGCTTCAGCCAACGAGACCGACAATGTAGTGGGAGGGGGCTTCTGAACCCTATTATGGATATGAGTCTGACACTGACAGTCCATGACAGGGGCGAATGCAGGATGTATTTAAAAAAAAGGGGAGCACAAATGCAGGGCTGTCAACTTTTTGGAACTGCTAAAAGGGAGATTCGTATTTTTTTCTTCTCACCATTCCTCCAAAAGTTGCTCCGTGGGGGGGGGGGGGGGGGGGGGGGAATTTTTTTCGCCAGTCCTCGAAAAGTTGCTCAGTTGGGGGGGGGGAGAGGGGTGAAAAGATTTTTTTTTTCTTCTCGCCGGCCCTCCAAAACAACACAAAAAAAAAAAAGGGGGCCGGGGGACAATGATGTATGACTTTCTTTAAAAAGGGGGAGGGGGCATGGGCCAGGATTGCACCCCCCCCCCCCCCCAATCTGCCACTCGTCCATGCCCGGACTGTCACGTCAGTCTTGCGGGGTGGGCTTTTTTACAAGTTTTCTCGGAGGGTTAATAGACCAACATTGTTAGCCTCGTAGGCTCCCAAACTAATTGTGCTCGGTCCGGTTTTATTTACATTTTAGGCCAGAGTCCGTGTATACCTGTAGTTTGTAGTTCAAAAGAATGTAATTCCTATTCCAGGGGCGGATCTAGGATTTTGTAGAGGAGGGGGCACAGAGCCGAAAAGTACACAATTAAAGAGGCAATTTGTTTATTGTGTACTTAAGGTATGCCAGTTGGGTTCCAAAAAGGGGGCGTGGTCGATTGCCCCCCCCCCCACCCCCCGGATCAGCGCCTGCTATTCTGTCATGGATGTAAAGAATGGGATTGCATGGTGTTGGTGGTCGATCTCTTAAATTGAACCACTGAAGGGGGGAAAAAAAAACAATAAGAGATCATTATTTTGTCCTCATTTCTATTGGAGTCCTTTTTATAGATCGGTTGTAAGAGAGAATAAGAGAATAAGAGATTATTAGAAAATGAAAGCCTGTGAGAGGGGGAGGGAAGGGAGAAAGAGAGAGAGAGAGACAAAGGGGGTTGGGGCAAAAGGAATGGGATATTCCTACAAAGACAGAATAGGACAGGTAATAAATAAATTATATCATCAGCTGCTATTGTTGGTTACTAGTTAATTCAATTCAAAATAGCCCTATACTGTTTTCTTCGCCTGTCGTCTCAAACTGCTACAGCAGAATATTACAAATAACTTACTGTAAGTTATTTATATTGGTGGAGTATCCAGGAATGCAGGGGAGGGGGGGGGGCTCACACCTGACGAACAAAAAATCATCAGATGCTGTCTATTCTGAATTTTCAGACAAGCAAGGGAAAAAAAAAGTCACATTTTTCATGTTCCTTCTGTGCCGGGGGGGGGGGGCACACAATTCCTTTCATTCGATATGTAACTAAGATATGTCTGATTTGGTTTTGGCTGGCACGTAGGGCACGTGCATTCCTGTATTCTTTGTATTTAAGGAATTGCTCGCACGCAATCTCATTTTAATAAAGCCTTTTCTGTCTTGACTTTTAACATAAGGCCATAGATTTACATTATATGTCTATAATCCCTAAAATTTACATAAATCATGATATCAAATGAAATATTCTGATTTAGAAAAATAAAGGTAGCATTTTATTTATTTATTTATTAAAAAAAAAAAAAACTTTTCTCGACATTCCCGTCAGATATCGCAGTGTTTGCTCATAATCATAGAGCTTAATATCAGGGAACATGCTTGGACCATTCCCCCCCCCCCCCCCCCATCACATAAATATTAATAGAAATTTCACAGGAAATGACTTTAACAAAAATACAAACATCTCTCCTAGCTCCCCCTCCCAACTCTTTTCCTCTCCTCCATGGTGCAGTTAGAGTATGTTGATTCCTATCTGTTTTGGGACATAAGTTTGTATTTGACGGGGCAATATCAAGATTATGCCCTTTACGGCTTTACCAAAAGCGATGTACAGAAAAAGAAGAAAAAATAAAGGAAATAAAAAATACAAAAATCTTGATAAAGACTATAATCTTCCCTCTCGGCCGATCGACATGTACCACAATATATACGCGTGCTGTATTTCGGGACTGAGCACTTTTCGTATTTAAACTCTTTAGTATCATTATCTTAATTATATTGTTATTTTCTTTTTTTATAATCAGAGCATTTTCGGACTTGTATGCGCCCCTCCTCTTCCCCTGCTAGAGAATTCTAGATTCACGATTAATATGGTAATTATGGAAGCAGCACATCATACCTTCCAACACA
Organism: Heliocidaris tuberculata; assembly: GCA_025618425.1. Classification (NCBI taxonomy): domain Eukaryota; kingdom Metazoa; phylum Echinodermata; class Echinoidea; order Camarodonta; family Echinometridae; genus Heliocidaris; species Heliocidaris tuberculata. Next base: position 43,242,774 of record CM046838.1, read on the forward strand.
CAAACAACACAATAAACAGCTTATGAATATATTGGAAAAAGAATAATCAAGATTCATTCTTACAAATCAAGACATCCGCCAATAATAACTGTAGTTGAAGAAACATGTATTAGTGGAATTTGATAAAAGTTCTCTCGTCCGAACAAAATTGTAATCAATATGATCATTATGATGCTGCTATCATCATAGTTTCCATGCGTTGCTATGGTGTCATGGGATATGAACTTAAGTTTTACCAGTAATGATAATATTCTCTCCCAAATCTGGGAAAAGGTAAAAAAATTGTAAGAAAAGCAGAAATTGTTAAAAATAATGATAAAATGTACGTTTTAAGCAGCTATTATCGAAGTCAAAATCGGCCTGAAAATATTGTTTAAAAGAAGGTGGAACAGCGCATGCCTCCCCACGATTCTTTTATCCCCGCTCAAGTGCTATTACAAAGAATTATGTTAATCGTTAAGCATCCAGCAATCAATTCTATCCAAGGAGAATAATGTTGTTTGTGTTGGTGTGAATGCAGGGAAGGGGGCTGGGCACGGAACCCCAAAAGGCACCTAAGAAATTGGAAAACATTGATTGTCAGATAATTTTTGAGGGAAAAGTCACAATAATATGATTTGTTTTGTCTTTTTCTTTTCTTTCTTTTGTTATGTTTTATCTTGTTTCCTTTTTTGCAAACCTGCCATGAACCAGATTAGCTTCATAGACCAAGTCATGATTAATGTTGTGTATGTCGCAAGCTTGTATAGGCTTTTACAATTTTCTTTGAAGTAAAGAAATGATTACAATCAAATGAAATGGTAATTAGGGAAGTAACACATCTTCGGGGAGGAAGACTTTTGGGTCACGGTTATTACGTTAGCCTTTTCAACACCCATCAACCTAGCTGGCGTAACTATTGTTTTCAGTCAATTATTTGATGTATGTTGACAAAATAATAAATAAATAATGAAATAAATCCTACCTTCTCCCCCACAAAAAGAAATATGTATTAGTAGAATTTCAAAATTTCTCTCGCTCGAACAAAATTACTGTTATGTGACAATGTTGCATAAATCCCTATTCTCACAGTACTATAATAAATACTAGTATCTTCATCTTATGATGTAGACGTATGATATAAATTCCAGAGATTGCCAATGTTTCGTGCGTTATGAACTTCACTACCTTGTTTGAAGGGGAGGCAGTTTTCGGTTAAATTAGGAAATTAATGTAAGGAAAAACCCAACTGTTGTTAAAAACACGGGAACTAAAGACATTTTCTCAATATTTTCTGTTCGGCCGCATTGCGACCTCTCTCTCCCTCTCTGACTGTACAAGATGCTGTAGGCATGGCCTGGCCTTGGGGAGTTTGGAGATTTTCCCCACGGGCTGCTAAATACTTTTGGCTTAAGGGCCTGTCGATTTGTGGTCTGAGGGTTGATCTAAAAGTAATGTAAAAACATATAAATAGAAAAAAATAACCTTCTACAAAGCACATTTACCCGCCATTGACTTTTCCCGATAATATCAGAGTCTGCAACCTGTTAAATATCCTCCCTCCCCCTAATTAATTAAGAATTATATTGTGATGTTGGGCAACCGTAGAAGGTATATGGAAAAAGTAAATCGTGGGCAAGAATAAATAAAAATAGGCAAAAATAGTACAGTCAAAAATTGTATTTTCTAACATTCCATGGGTTTGCTATATCAATAATTGACCTCGTTTTCGGACCACGAGATACCCGAATAATATTCGTACAGCGAGGCGCCCGAATGACGAAATAACATTATGATTTTTAATGCCAAGTCGCTTTGCTCTCTCTCTCTCTCTCTCTCTCTCTCTCTCTCTCGCATATAAATATTTCAGTAGTAATTTGACCCTAATCTATGGTACAGTGCAACAGAAATCGCACACAATGCAATTCAAATTTCAGTCGAGCTTCCCCATTAGATTAAGCTCTGTTTCTTGTCTAATTTCAGTTCTAAATGCAGGGTAAGTAAGGCCTCAAGAGCATCAGACATAATAAAAGTGTTTTATTCTGAGGTGGCGCATCCGGGGGCAAAGGGGCCCCAAAGTGCCCTTTTTATTTCTGAAAAATGCCCCCTTTCTCTCTGATAGGTGCCCTTTTTACTACTGAAAGTGCGCCTTTTTCTTTTAATAAGTGCCCTTTCTCCTTCTGATAAGTGCCCCTTTTCAAATCTATTAACTTTATTCTTATCTCTCTAATAAGGGCCCTTTTCCCTTTCTGATAAGTTCCTTTTTCAAATCTAATAATAGCCACTTTTTTATCTAATATGTGCCCTTTTCTCCTTTGATAAGTGCCTTTTTAAAAATCTGATAAGTGCCCCCTCTTTACTTCTGATAAGTGCCCCTTTTACTATCTGATATGTGCCCTATTCCTCTTCTCATATGTGCCCATTTTCACCTCTTATAAGTGCCCCTTTCCACCTCTGATAAGCGCCCTTTCCTCTTCTAACAAGTGCCCCATTTTACCTATATTTCCCACTGTTTCTTACAAAATGAGCCATATCTAGCTTTAAAGAATCAGTAGGCTTTATGCAGTAACATGTACCCATATGACTACAGCTACAATGTAAGGCAGCGGGGCTGGAGGTAAAGAGGGGCACAATGCCAATCCCCCCCCCCCCCCCAAGCAAAGGATTTCTCATTCTGCTAGGTCGAATGTGCCCATAATTTACACCAAGTAAATGGCAATATTTTCTGAAAATTTCCCCAAAACTCGCTTGCGACGCTCGCTCGCTCTTATAGGAGGCCTATATAATGAAATCAAGCAGATTGCATAATAATGGTGATATCGATGTAATCCTAAAGAAAAACGAGAGGGTAAATGAACGAATTAAAAGATTATTCAACATTTCCCCAAAATGAATTTGCTGTTGTAATTTTCATAATATCGCTGTACATAACTTTTGTATCTATATTTTGTTATATGTATGATACACTCTGTTACATGTTTATGAACAGAATATTGATGTAAATCAATGGTGTTTAATAAAATTCACGTCAATTCAATTCATAATGCACAACCCAATGACAAGAGTCTTGAAAATTTTTGCTCGCTCGCACATGAATCATTAGACCATTACACACAACTGCTAATTGGGGAAGCTGAAGCAGAACCACCCTAAAAATAGACAAGATGATGCTTGATAATATATTAATTAGATTGTAGGGTAATACCAATGTCACAAAATTGCAACTTTTTCGCTTTATGTTCAGGCCTTCCCGCGCCCAAGTCCCCTTTTTTGTTGGTGCCCCTCCCCCCGCCCCCACTTTGAAAGACGCTCTGCCGCCCCTGGTTTTATTCTATATTGAGATAAAAGAATATTACCCTTAAAGTTTTGAATAATTCCCTACACTGTAAAAGAGTTTGCCGTTTTTTCACGGGAATTTCCTGGCAGTCAGGATGCCGGGAATGCCCGTTTTTTTCCACAGTTTTTTTTTTTTTTTTTGAAACCGGAAATCAGCATATAATCATTTACAATAAAATTATGTAAAATTTACAATAAAGTTATGTAAATTTACAATAAAATTATGTAAAAATACGCTGATTTCCGGTAAACCAACAAACTTGCTGTTGTTTTACAGGAAAAGACTGTAAAATTGAAATAACGGCAATAACGTGTAATTTCAAGGGCTAAAAAACCTGTAGTTTGACAGTTATTACAGTGTACCATTACTTCATATTGCATCTCGGTCGCGTCTCTCCCTTGCAGGAGCAGCTATTGAATCACGTTTGTTGACAACATCTAGACGTGTGATGCGAGGGAGGGGCTGTAATCGACTTGACATTTTATGAACCCAGAAAAGTTCTTTCCGTTGAAGGATTTGCTTTTCTTTCTAATTTGTGATCTCATGTGGTCTCCGAACAATTTCAGCTTTATAGCAGAAAAAACAGCTGTGGTTATTTTGCATAATTTGCATAAATCCAAATTCTCTGTTCATCTAGTGCAATGCAACCTGTGATATAAAGAAAGGAGGTTATACTGTATGCCAGGATGCATTTCACAAGATTAACGACACTGTGCGCGTTGGGTAACAGCGCGAATATGCAATCAGTATTACGTGAACATTTTCAGTGCGTTAGTTGTATTGCGCTGTTTGATATGCCTATAGATGTGGTCATTTGTATTTATGCAAAAAATTATGCAAACTGCCAAAAGTTGCTTTTCGGCAACAATGCTGAAATTGTGAGACCACATGGGTTCACAAATCCACACTAAGAAAATTCAACGGAAAGAACTTTTCTGTGTTCACCATTGGCTACAGAGGACTGTCAAAATGGACTATGCAGGCCCCCAAGAATTTGAAATCATTTAAGCAGCGAAGAGGTCTATTTATCTAGTATATCTTTAAACGACGAAATAACATTGTCACTATAAATTAGAGTGTCAACAATTTTACTCACTCGCTTCACTCGCTCTCAAAGTTTAAAAACTGGTAGGTTGATTTTTTAAAAAAAATTAGCAAGATGTGTCAGCTTCCAAGCAAAATTGTGTCCGCAGACCTATGGTATCCCCGGACGTTCCTCTTGCACGGTAACGATACTAATCTATATCTTAATTGTGATGAAAATACGGGATAATTTGAGAAACAATTATCTTATAGGTTGATGGCCCGTCGCATCGAAATTCACCGACCGCATTTGTATTCCAGTCCGCTCCTGGATGTAGGATGTCATAGCCCTTAGACTATAATTACATTATTTTCGGGATTAATTTCTTTTCCTTTTTTACCATTTAATGGACATAAAAAGAATAAATATGTCAGTATGAAAGAATAAAAATAGGTGATCATGGGAACTGGTTAAATAAAAAATGTCTAGGATAACACACATAAAGGTGGTTTCTGTTGCAGGCTCTCTTCCCTGGTGAGGGGTTACATATACATGTATATCACCTCCACTTACAAAATATATTTTGTACTTCAAACCAGGGAGGTGGAAGAGTTCAATGCTCCACCAACATGGCGCCACTTCTACATTCCGTGTGTGTGGTATCTCTCAACTATTCTATTGGGTCTCTCTTCCACCTCCCTGTTCACAAACGAAATAAGTATAGATTCCTGAGGAATCACTTTAAGAACGAAAAGTGTTAAATCACCATTTTCATGGTAGATTAACACATTTAACATGCTGGATGCAACACTATAAAGGCTTAATCCAGCATGTTAAAAGAGTTAATCTGCCATTTTGAAAGAGTGGTCACTCCTCGGCCATTTTAAATGGTGATTTCACACTTTCGTTTTTAGAGTTAAGGATAGCTAAGGAGAGCATGGGGAAGATGGAGAACAAGGAACACGATAAAAACTACTTTCGAAAATTAACTCAAGACAATTTCAAATAGCCCTGTCTATCACCTTTAGAAATGTGCGAACATTACAATGGCGTATTACGTAATCCGAACAAGATTTCTATGGGCAGTACAATAGGCCTTTGAAAGTGCCCTTGAGTTTATTTTTCGAAAGTAGTTTTTATCGTGTTAAGGGAATTGATGGGAATGGAGAAGGAAAGAAAGACAGGGGAAAGTGGGAGAGAGAGAGAGAGAGAGAGAGCAGCAGCAGCAGGTAGAGAGAGAGAAAAAAAGGGGGAAACTAAGGGGAACGGGGAAGGAAAGACAGGGAGAGTAAGAGAGAGAGAGCAGGGGGTAGAGAGAGAGAAAAAAGGGAAAATTGAGGGGAACGGGGGAGGAAAGAGAGAAAGAAAGAAAGGGGGAAGAGAGAGAGAGTGTGTGTGTGTGTGTGTGTGTGTATATGTGTGTGTTTTGAAAAAAAAGTGTGTGTGTGTGTGAGAGAGAGAGAGAGAGAGAGAGAGATAGAGAGAGAGAGTAAAAAGGTTAACATATTAGAAAGATGTTTCACTAACCTTTGAATCCATCTCTCTACCACGAAGTTCTGACAACCATTCTTCATTAATTGTAATTTTCACGTCATCGTGGCCATATTCTTTAATTTCAGTCACCTTTAACTCACGGACGCATGTTCGATGGCAAAGCGCGTCTACCACATCTGTAGTTAATTTGGGAAAAATTGATGTATGCTGTCCCTGTCAAAATAAACGAAGTTTAATAATCGTTAATTGAAATGCATCCCAGGGTACGTGATTATGATAATATCGTGACATCGCATAGTGTTAACATAGAATGTATCGGCAACAATGGAAATTCACCTAATAATAATAATAATAATGATAATAATAATAATAAAAACAATAATGATGATAATAATAATAATAATGATAATAATAGTAATAATAATAATAATAATAATAATAATAATAATAGTAATAATAATAATAATAATAATAATAATAATAATAATGATAATAATAATAATGATAATAATAATAACAACAACAACATTAGCGTATTTAAGGACCACAGGCCCTCTTAATGCGCTTAACAATTTAAAATGTTTATCAATATCAACTGTGCTTGATTAAGTATAAATGAAGATAGTAGCTGTAGTAGGTAAAGTTCAATGAGAAGCACAGCTTACATGTCATAATCATCTGATTGAATAGGCACATGGCAATTAAAGTTTTATTGGCAAAGTTTCTTTCTTCTAATATAAGCTTGGTCCATGGGCTTTATTAACATGATTAAGGGTCAAATCTGACCAGAATTTGTAGGGGAGTCTGGAAACCCCTTCCTAATGGAGATTATGGACATTTTTGTACGATTTGTGATATGCACTCACACCACTTCCTTTTGCCAAAGTTTGGTCCATGTTCTAAACGCGATGAAATCGACCCGAAGTGGGAGGGGTGTTTTTAGTTATGATTCTGTTTTTTTCGGTGCGAAGGCTATGGTTACGCTGACAACCCCTTTTTTGTGTGAATGACTTTTGATGGTCAATAGGCATAGGTAGTTTGAAAGTGTCAAATCTTAAGTGACAAGCCTATTTAGGATAAATTACTTTTAACACGATCGCGAAGACTTTCGAAAAATCAACACAAAGCAATTTCAATATCCCTGTCCATCTCCTACTGAAATTTCCGAACATTAAAATAACGTATTTGGAGTAATCCGAACATGATTTCTTTAGAATGTACAGTAGAGTATTGAAATTGCTCGAGTTTATTCTTCGAAAGTCTTTGTAATCGTGTTTTTTTTTTATAATATAAAGATTTGCAGACTAAAGACCGCCTATTTTACTTCAAGGGCTTATTGCCATCAAATTTTAATGATTTTTTTTTACTCGAAATACTGCAATTCATTCATATAGTACTAGGGCTCAGGGGGATATACGTTTACCTTTATTAAAATTCAGCTTTTCAAGAACTACAATTATATTCATTGGTACGAAGTGCTGGAACAGCATTCCATGTGAACTTAAATCATGTCCTTCATCATTCAAGTCTTATATACTACAAAAAGATGTTTAACACAATTTACATTAGCATGCTATATATGTTCAACCTCCCGTTTTCTATCTACATTGTAATCCTCAACCTCAATTCTCATCCTGCTCCTAGTTCTCTCTTTCATCTCTCTCTCTCTATCAATCTCCCTTATTCTTTCCCTTTCCCTCATCTTTTTGTCTTTTTAAAATGTTATTTTTTACTTTCCATATCTTTGTATTATCATTACTTTGGGATTACCCTCGATAAGCCTCTTTGGCTTTTGGTAATCCCTCCATATTCAATTATATATATGTATGTGTATATATATATATATATATATATGTTGCTTTTTTGTTGTTGTTGTTTTTCTCCTTATTGTCAATAGTCACAAAATGTATTTTATCATGCTTGTATTTGTTCTCGTTTGTATTTTTCATGTTGTTTTTATCTTTTGAATTTGAATATGGAAATAAATGAAATGAAATGAAATGAAATTAAATATTTGAAAATACCCTTACATCAACTAAAACCGGAATGAAAACCAAATTTCTTTCTAAAGTACATTAAGAAAACAGAGTAATTTCATAATCAAACTATCGTTATCAGTTATGGGCATGCATGTTCAGCCACAGTGTCCAAGGGGGAAGGGGAAGGGGGTTGCTGCTGGCCGTCTCCTGCCCGAATATAAACTTTTTAGCTTGAAATAAGTAACTAAAATTCAAACATTTTTTCATTACATTAATGGTGACAGTCAGTGGTTAAGCAATTTCGTTTCCGTCTATCAAGTTTTAATCTAATATATTAAGTAGAATATCGAAAAAAAAAGATCATTTGACTACCTCAGGTGGTATCTTTATTGCAGTCGTAATACCATAAATACCAAACGTTCAGGCTTAATAAACATTGATTTCTATCAATATGAAGTAAAATTATTTTAAAATCTATTTGTTCACTTCTTTGCAATACAATAATTCCTAAGATTATACATACACGTTTCAAACAACGCTGAACCCGTATTGTAAAATGGATTCCTAAAATCATTCCTTTGCATTGCTCTTCAAGTGATAAGTTTAACTTATATTGTTTTCAGAGCATTATCAATCCGTGTTTCATCTTACACTTTTGAAATTGCGAAAAGCACAAAATGTACCCATTGTTATCTTTACTGATAACCTCTCTCATTTTCAGTATTTTACAGCCTAAACTTTAACCCTTTTTAACCATATTAACCTTGTTGATGAATTTGTTTACCGTGTCATGTTGAAGTGTTATTTCCATCCTGTTCTCCGTAGTTATTTGTTGAGCGAGGGGGTCCAGTTCATCATCCGTAAAGCAGTTGACGATACTATACGAGATATGTGTTCATGAAGACTGCTATATTTTACACCGAATTTATTATTTTAATGATTTTATATTTAACGAAAAAAGGGAATATGACATCATATTCTAGAACATCATAAAATAGGCTATAGTACTAGCTTGTATGGATAGCTGATAATTTCCGTTTATGTCTCATGCACTTTAGAAAATGTTCGATCGAAGATAAGTCTTCTGTACACTCACGAAAAGAAAAGAAAAAAAAAAAACGAAATCATATAAATCAACATTTTTCGTAAGGAGTATTATTGTTAGGTTTTACGGTGTACATGCTTTATTTGAATCAATGCAAGAGGCGTCATTATCTAGGGGCATCTCGACTCTGTAATTTTTTCTTAATCTGAAAAACATCCTTTTGTCATATCGCAAAAGTGTAAAATAAGGGAACCCCCTTTTTTAACATTGTTACCCTAATCAGTAATTCTAAAATATTCATATCTATTCTATTTTGGTTCGATAATTCCGTTCATGAACTACCAACTAACCCCTCTATTCAATGTAGCTGGGCCCAGATATAACCTATATGGCAGTGGTTTAATCACCATGATGAATCTCTTTATGCAGTTAATAGGTCACCTTTTACTTTACTATTTGACCCTTGTATGTAAATCATTATGGTGAAAACAATGTAATTAATCTCCAGAGGCTGATGGGAGTAGACAGCTGCCTCCCTTTTGAAATTATATTTGGAAAAAAATCGGATTTTGTCAGCAACCACCAGCTGCAACAACCAGCAGTGTCTAACCAGTGCATTCATTCTATTTTTCTATATGTTTATTATTTTTCCTATGTTTTTAATTTCCTGGAATATTCAATTTCAAGATTTTCTGCAAACTGTTCAGTGGACGCCCCTGATTATCGTACCTTATTGATTTTAGATGCAGGTGGTTCCTTAAAGTACGTAGTATTGCTTCAACGCGTATGTTGCCGATTACTAGCTCTTCAAATGTCAGACTGGTGAGTAGTGGAAATGAACTTGAGAATAGCTGCCCTAGGGAATCAGGATCACCAATGAGAGGAACTGGGTATTTTACATCCTGGTGTCTAATTAACAACACTGATAGTCCTGAATGTGCCAACTGTTTTATGATCTCAGGTGAAACAGTTTGAGGAGTGGTTAAGCAAAGTTGTTTCAAGCTTGGAAATAGGTCCCCGATGGTGGTATTAAACCTCTGTAGATCACTCAGGAATTGGGGATCTACATAAAGCTCTTTGACTGAGTTAACAGATCTATCTTCCTGTAAGCAAAATGACAATAATTTAGAAAACAGTTCTTTTAAATACTTTTCATAATTAGATCAGGGTATAGTCAGATAGTTATTATTCATATGTTCCCAACATTTCAGAGAAATGATATGTGCTTGTCAGTATGCAAGTAAAAAAATGATTGAAAGGTAAAATTTGTACCTTTCAAACACAATGATAAATCAACCCATTTTCTTAAGATAGTTTTAATAAAACTTTAAACCAGGAAAAAGCATTTGTTTAAATTTTTTTTTAATGTAACAAAATATAAACATTTTAAAATTTGAGACCAATAATCAACTGAAAAAATATGTTTTACAATTTCACATACTTTAAGCAGATGCCCCATTTATAGCATAAGGAAAAAGATGTTCATTAACTTTTCTAGATGGAGCAGACATATTTTGCTCATCGTATATTACCATTATATGGGTAACCTAAAACAGGCTGAACATGCTGAATAAGAATAAAGAATGGGAAAGTGTTTTTTTTTTTTTCCAAACAGTGTTTTCCTCAGGAATAATATAGGCCCTGTTGCAGCACAGACAAAACACATGATACATTTCGATGGTATTTACAAAAAATGCAAAATATTACGTTATAAAAATGCACGGTAGTCTCATCCATCGGTGTTTATACTGTTATTACCGAAAATCCTGCAGTCAAATCATTAACCTGGTTTTTTAGCCGAGTTACCATGATAAAACCTGATTTGGGGGCTATATGAGGATGTGAAAAGAAAATTGTTGCCAAGAGGTAATATCTGCATTTGACTGATGGGCTTACTCCACGTGATCGTTTTCATCAGCCTCCATGTTTAGAGTGCACTTGGCACCACTGAAGAAGAGTATCAAAATGTGCTTGATTTGACATACATACACACATGTAATCCCATTTTACTAACGATAATGAAATAAATTGTTTCTGTAAGGAATAGTAATAGCCTCTTGCGTATCGTCGTCACATAGAAGGCAAAACATTTCAGTTTAATATTTGTCTTTACATGAGGTAAGACAGGAGCCAGGATTTCCCCATGGCAACTATGAATAAACCGTACATTTGCAGGGGCGAATCCGGGGTCCTTGTTTTCGGGGGGGGGGGGGGTGGAGCAAAAGAATGACAATAATAAGCTTTTTTTTTTTGGTTGCTTTTTTTTTTTAGATAATGTAGTTTCCACGGAATAACTATTTTTATCACAGATATTCCGCAAGCGATCTCCAAATTAACCGAAATGTGGAACACGAGATTTTTTCACTTCCAAATTTCTCTCCTTCTCTCCCTCTCTCTCTCTCTCAGTAACGGTTACTGATCACCCATCCTCTTCGATTATGATTTCAGTGTCCGGGGGTAATGTTTATGTACCTATAATATACAAAATAAATATATTGTCTGAAACTTATCTGATAATGATAATCATTGGTATAATGTGACAGACTTTGTCCGACTTTATACATGGCATATTTACCGCTAACGTAGAAACTTGTGCTAGCATCAGTCGATAGAAGTCCTCATCTAATCTTGTACGATGAAATTCTAATCTTGATAAGGAGCTCGATGCGGAGAGGACGTCTGCTAGGTCACGTGATACAGTCGGGCCACATGACCTGTCTCTAAATATCAAAGTCTCCTGACATTTAAAATAAACACATATATATAAATTTATTTACGATCCTTATTCCTAACATAATCCTGATGTGTTAACGGGGGTGTTTGTGTATATACATGAAACCAATCTTATTATACAATAATTGGTCAGAACTCAGAACATGTTACGTAGTCGGTACTAATTTCATTTACCTTGTTAGAATACATCGACGTTCTGTTGATAATACTTATTATTAATGTAATATTTTTTATGCATATTTCCTTATTTTATTCTTAGATTTTGTTATGCTATTATTATCAAAGTGTAGAACCATCAAACTGTGGTGTTTTGTTTTTGTTTTTGTCATTTATTGTATTTACATTGTAAAGTGCATTGAGAGACCTAATAGTTTATGATGCGCTGTATAAATCCATCTTTATTATTATTATTATTATTATTATTATTATTATTATTATTATCATTATTATTATTATTATTATTATTATTATTAATATTATTATTATCATTATTATTAAGATTATTATTATCATTACTGCATGTTCTTCAATATAAATATGAATACATAAAAAATTAGATATTGCATTTAAATTTGTTTATCTCTTATCAAATGAATAAGGGATGGCGAGAAGAATATACTAGCCTTGCCGTTTTCCATTGACAATTATCAATTTCTATTGCGTCTTTCTATGGGGCTTACGTCGACTATACTTTGTGCTGGTTGTACGACACATGCTCCGGCGACAATTGCTCCGCGGTTAATTTGTATACTGACAAAAGTGTAAATTTAAACTAGGGGGCTTACGTCGACTACACTTTGTGCTGGTTGTGCGACAAGTGCTCCGCGGTTAATTTGTATACTGACAAAAGTGTAAATTAAAACTAGGTACATGTAGCTTACGTCGACTACACTTTGTGCTGGTTGTACGACAAAAGTGTAAGTTTAAACTAGGGGGCTTACGTCGACCACACTTTGTGCTGGTTGTACGACACATGCTCCGGCGAAAATTGCTCCGCGGTTAATTTGTATACTGGCAAAAGTGTAAATTTAAACTCTAAACCATACTTAAAACCCAACTGCAACCCCAACCCTATATCTTTGACGAAATGAAGCCAGGAGCTAATGTCGCCGGAGCATATGTCGGATCCACCGGCGTAAATCCGGTTCATGGAGTGGAAGGTGGGGGGGGGGGGGTATGATCGCAATATTGAGCGGAAATTTACAAAGTCTGGGGGCACCGATAATCAAGGGCTATTTCTGGAAAATAAAAGGGCACATACAACGGGTAAAATATACCATCTCTAAACATCGGCATATATACCCTACATTGTGATTACATTAATAGGGATTTCAATTATGTTTCTCTTTTACATACTCTAATATAATTTGGGTTTGATGACCTACATATTAATGTGCGAGCGAGCGAAGCGAGCGAGCAATTTTTAAGATCTGTGAGGCTGCATAGTGATCAATAACATCTTATAAAGAGGACAAACCCAGTTCTGAAAGGTTTTTAAACAGAGTCTCGGCGTGAGAGACTGAAAAGACCTCTAATAAGTAACATAACTATATCAAATATAAATGTGAGCGTGCGTAGCGAACGAGCCTTGACAAAATTAAAGTAAAGTTGCTCTAAATCGCTATAAATTGGGGGCACAAATTATGGAGGACGAAAAAAGGGGCCCTTATCAAGAACGAAAATGGCACTTATCAGAAAAGAAAAGGAGCAGGAATGTGTCATATTAAAAAGAGCAATTATCAGAGGATGAAGCATGTGGCATTTTTCGCACATGAATATTGGCACTTTACCAGAGGTGAAAAGGGCACTTATAAGAATGGAAAAGGGGCGTTTATATATATATATATATATATATATATATAGAAATGTATTTCTTAGAAAGAAAATGAGCCCGTGTCAAAATGAATTAAGGGGAACTTTTCAGAGGTGTAAAGGGGCACTCATCAGAGATGACAAGTGTCATTTAGCAGAAGGCGGCAGGGGCACTTGTCAAATTGGAACGGACACCTCTCAAATTTGAATAGAGGCCATTGCCACAGGTGAAGATGCACTTATCAGATGGAAAGGGGGTAATTCTTGTATCTGAAAAGTGAGAATGGAAAAAAGGCAGTTATTGAAAGGGATTGATAGGTACATTTGATGATTTAAATGATTTAAAAGGGAATTGTCGAAGGAAAATTTTTATTATGGGTTTTATGAGAGGTGAAAAGGGAAGAGGTTCGTTTTTAGAAATAAAATAAAGGGGCACTTATCAGAAAGAAAAGGGGCAATTTAATACAAGATTGGAAAAAGGGCGCGTGTTATAATATAAACGATACTTATAGAAGGGGAAGGGGCGCTTCTTACAAAGAAAAAGTGACAGTTGTCAAGGAAGAAGGGGCATCTCTCAGATTTTAATAGGCCTCTGGCAATAATTATCAATGGTAATAAAATCAAATTGTAAGAATGTGGAACGGGCAGGAATATAAAGGAAAGGGGGAACTTATCTGACGTAAAAGAAACACTTTCCTATGTAAAAGGGGGAACTTCTAGGATACCCAAATTCCTGAAATACTGGGCACACGGTACCCCCCCCCCCCCCCACAGCGCCTGCATGATTTTAAATAATCCTGAAAATTCTCTAAAGAGTTGATGCGTCATTCTGAATCCTGAAAGAAGACTCATGAACTTGAAGATGTATTAGATAGACTGTCATTTTGGAGAATGCTGTACAATCCCGAGAAGTCTCGTCGTGTCCTCAGCATGACGTGAAAATATCTGAGCTTGTTTTCTACACTTTTTTTTTTATAATACCATGTTTTATTAGGCCTACATTTTGCATTAACTGTGCATTATAAAGAGGCGGGGATGTAATGCCCATTTGCACAAATTGAAAACATGTAAGTAATGGACATGGAAGAGAGATTTTGATATATAAAATCGGAAATATCGGGACATTCAAATCATATCTTTAACATTTTAATTGCATTTTAAGGAGGAATTCATTGTACTATTACAGTCTTTTATATTACTTTTATAAATTTTATCAATAAATGATTGATATAGAAATTATTTCTTCCTCGAAAAGTGGGAGGGGGGTATATATACCCCCCCCCCCCGGATTTACGCCAGTGGTAGGATCAGCCTTTGTGATCGATATACCATTTTATGCGTAATCTCTCTACATTAAATGGTTACTACTATAACAAACCATTCCATGTTGTTCCATGATGAATAGGTAACCAGACGTTGTGTGAGCAGACATCTCATTATCGATAGTCAGTATTTTCTCGCTTGAAAATAATATTCGTCCTACTGATTTCGCCGTTTCTTTGCTATACGCTTCGAAAGTGACATCTACAAGAAAATCATTTATTCTTCTTTGCTGCTGCTTTTCGTATAAGAATGGAAATGTTTCGTAGCCGCTACTTTTGTGTTCTTCCTTTTGTTGTATTTTGTTGACGATATCAAGTCCGACATCCTTCCCCTGAGCAGCGGTAAAATACAGGAGGTAACGGAACTCTAGCATGTGTCTCATTACTTTGTCCAGTGACTTACTGTACTCCTCACGATCAGTGTCATAAAGAGAGGCAATATACAGCGCAGCAATATATTCTTGGAATAACTTGTGAGGAAAATAGACATTTGTGGATACAGACTGTGTAGCATTTAAAGTTCTTTGCCATCTCGAGATATTCTGCTTTTCTCGAGTTAGAACTCCGATTCTGCAACATGTCTCCATGGCTTTCGTACATGAGCTAAAGTCATGTTCAGTAAATACCAATTTCCTTTCCAAAAGTCCTGAGAAGGCGAATGAACCTATTTCTAATAGGAATGGTTGAGTGTTTTTCATAGTTTGTTCCAGTTGAGCTTGTTGCAACACTTTGGCGACTTTTGATATATAATGGTCTCTAAGAAATGTGATCATTTGGTCAAAAAGTTGTGAAAATGTTTTCAGTCGTCGCATTGTTTCTCGCTTCGCAGTGTCTGAGTTCTTCCATAAGATGCATAGCATTGCTACGTAAATGGGGAAAGGGGCCATATTTTCCCTGATCACGTCGTTCACTTCAATAAACCGAATGAGTTCTGATCCCGCCATTTCGTCGTCCATAAAGTACTTGTTGATATATGTTGACACATTTTCTTCACTAAATCCTTTCACAGCTATGAAAGCATATGACCTACTCAATTCTTCATTTGATTTGATTTGATCCGCCCTCCAAGGTCTTGTTGTCACGAGAACTCTGCATCGCTTGAATTTCTTCAATCCTAGAATCTGAGAAATATCTGAGCTATCAGAGAGGTCTCCATCGTATTCATCCAGTCCATCAAGTATGATCAAAACTTTCTCCGGTTGGGACAATATGTAGTTATTTATCTGCTTGGGTGTTACGGTGTTATTATCGGAGAGGCAGTTTTTCATAATATCACCTACTGTCTGACCCTTGATAGCCTCGCGAAGGGGAATAACCAGAACCCAACTAAACTGCTGAAACTCGGGAGATCCATTCACCCAATCCCACGCAATCTTAGAACACAATGTCGTTTTACCAACACCGCCTTCACCTTCGACCATTAGACGTTTAGGAAGAACTCCATTAACCTTTGTAGTAAGAAGAGCAGTGTAATCTAGTGGTGTTTTGGACCTAAGCAGCGTTAAGTTGGTGTATATTCTTTCAAATTCCAAGATAGAATTAAAATCAAGCGGGTCTGTTCTGATTTTGCACATGTTTTCGCGGTAGAAAGTCTTCAAGTCGTCACCACATTCAAAAACCTGTTCCTCCGTCATGGCTATGGGTGGTTGGGGTGTATCCGAGACTGGAGATATCGAGATTAAAAACATATCATGTCAACTACTTAAAGGAGAATGAAACCCTGGGGAAAAATCATTTTTAATGAAAAGAGACGATAGAGAGAAGCAATTTTTTAAAAAGTTCCATCAAAATCGATTACGAAGTGAGAAAGATTGAAAGTTTGAAAAGTCTTAATTTATTTTCTATGGAGATCCTCAAATTGGCAATGTTGCTTCAAAATGACAGGTTTAGTAGGACAACTCTCCATAAATTATGTTTTGTACACAAAATTTCATATTTTCCCCATTATCTCTCAAGGTACAGCTTGTCTCCTTCTTAGCTCAAGATACATCATGAAGAAATGTATTTGACACAACATATGTTGCGTTCACAAAAAGGCAAGCATAATAGAGATAATAAAGAAAATATGAAATTTTGGGTAGAAAACAGATGAAGAGTTGTCCTACTCTACCTGTCACTTTGAAGCAACATTGTCAATTTGAGGATCGCTATAGAAAGTACCTGAGACTTTTCAAACTTTCATAACTTTCTCATTTCTTAACCGATTTTGATGGAACTTTTTTTAAAATTGCTTCTCTCTATCCTCTCTTTTTATAAAAATTGATTTTTTTTCCCCCAAGGTATCATTCCCCTTTAACTGAATCGATTTCACATGTTAGGACTAGGAAATGAAATGCCTAAGGCCTCGAACTAATATCAAAGTCTTTTCTTGGATAAAGGACAAATCAAACATATTCAATATTGTAACAAACAAGCACACAACCCAATGAATAAAGTGGGTTGAGCATACGAACGTTGAACGTACTATTCTACTGTAGTGTGTATCATATTGTAAATACATCATCATCATTCCTTTAACGAATTATCGAAATTGTACTGGGTGGTAGTACGACAAATAATAAATTTCATATTTGTTTCTAGTAATATCTTAAAAGAACTAACTTTAAAAAGAAATTTCATCGTACCATCAAGTTGGTATTAAAATTCTGACGAGCAGAAAATTGGAAAACCATAATGATAAACCTTTCGTTGTGAAATATAATTACAATCTAATAATATAAACTTATATGAATATATATATATATATATATATATATATATATATATATATATATATATATAAATCTTATATAGGTACTTTTTCAATATACCTGTATTTCTATTTCTTAGATTCTGATTAGGATTATACACAAGAAACCCTGATGAGTTTACACGCAATTTTTTTTCTTTAAATGCACACTTACCAGACGGCGAGGACTCAGTCGTAAGACATCCACCTTAATTACAAAAAAATATGATCGTCCATCAAAAACATAATCTAAAAAAACGGTTAATATTTACGTGACCATTGTGCTTTACAATTTTTTAATGACTAAATGGATGTCTATACATATGATGTTCCTTGAATCGAATATCTAGTAGCATATTTCCTTCACACACACACCCCCACACACACCCATGCACACCCACACACACTCACACACACTCTCTCTCTCTCTCTCTCTCTCAGTTAAAGTTTTGTTCGATGTTTACTATTACGAATATAATCATTTTATACTTTTGTACAAAATGTTATCACATTTATCATTATGAATCTAAATATCAAATGATTCATAACATTGTCGTCAGTGAAAATAGTTTTACGAATATAATGGAAAAGTTACCTGCCAATAACTTTGACTGAAGTGCACCCATATCGGCTTTTCCAAGAATCTCTGCAAGAACTGCTCGGCAATCGGTGCCATCCCTCTGCTTGATTTTCCATCTGCAGAAGAATTCGATCATAGCTCCTTGGAAGTTCAAATGCTGTTCGGTCAGAACGTTTTTACTCTCCGCATAGCTAAAGCCAAGAGCAATGCACAGTTTAGTGTAGCAGTGGCCGGGAACTTCTCGTGCTAGTAGTACGAGTTCACTCTCCTGCAAAACATTATGTATTGTTCTGAAGGGGAAAAAATGGATTAAAATGGATTGAATTCGAGATTATATGTTAATTTCTTTGCTTATATATTAATGAAAATAGAACAACATTACCCAGAGGAAATCTATCATCAAAATAGAAAATGAATACTGAAGAAAGCAGTGAATAACTCTATCATGCATTTACTTCGAGGGCATAGATGTACCTGTACTTCGTAAGTTCGTGTGGACAGTTATCATGACCATTGATCATGATCATGTTACTATACATGTAGGTAATAATGTTTTCATCATTTATCATTACTAGTATCGATATGGCCAAATGAATGTCATAAAACTCTTACAGAATTATATTGAAGTAATATATGTGTACAACATGTGCAATGAGAGGAAAATAAATGCAAAATAGGCTCAATCTCAACATACTATGTGTGTCGCATTTTCACAATGCTAAATTCGCTCAAAGTCTTTCTTTTTATTAGTACCAATCCAAAGGATTTCTGCTTGTTATTTACAAATCATTGCGTTATGATATATATTTAATATGTACATATATACATATATACAATGGTGGTGTGGGGTATAGGTGTGTGCATGTTTATCTTTGTTCCATGGGTGTCGATCTCGGGAGGATGGGTGGTATATACCCAAAAAAAAGTTGAGGTGGGGGGTGACCTGTATTATCACCCCCCCCCCCCATTATATTTGGATAAAATAAATCAGAATTATGATACATTAACTTAAAACTAATAATTTCCAAACTCATAATGTTTGATCTTGAAATACCATCACATTATTTAATGATTAGAAGTAAGGAAATAAGAAATGCAATAATGTCAAAGAGAAAATATCTAGAAAATTCGTTCGCCTGCATTGTTATTCGCAATTAAGGGATTCCGTCCATTGGCGTAGATCCGTGCATTCCTTCTTTTCATTAAAAACCATTTTGGGATGCTCTAAATGCAAGTTTTATAGACAGATTTTTGAAAAAGTCCCTGGTGTGGGAGGGGGTATCCCCTCCCACACCCTCCCCCGCTAGGTCGCTTTGCTCAGTGGTGTATCTATGGGGGGCAGGGGGCACGTCCCCCGGGCGTCACTTGGAGGGGGCGCAAAAAAAAAACGCAAAGGAGAGAAAGAAAAAAAAGGGGGAAATGAAGAAAAATCATAATCCTTACGTATTATGCCCCCCCCCGCATCTGCAGGGTAAATACACTAGTTTTTGAAGGTTTGAAATGCGAAAAATTTCCATAGCTCAGTCGCTATGCTCCCTTGCATGCTTATTTTCTTTCAGGATCTCGGAATTTCGCGCCCCCAGTATATAGTTCTTAAATAGCTTAAAGAGTTCAAAAAGTTTGAAAAATAAAGATTTAAATGCTTCGCTCGCTATATCATGTGACTCCTACTAGATATTGCGCCCCCAATATAGGATAAAGTGTATAAACAGCATTTGCAAAGGCTCAACTTTTGAACGAAATCTCAACTTCAGGCCGCCTTGCTGAATTTCTCGACTCTTTCTCAAGCCTATAGGGTCTTCGTTAGTTTTGCTCCCTATTGCAGAAGTGAGTGAATAGAAAACCGTTTATCAATGTATAAAACTCGAGCTTCTCTACCGCTCAACTGCGGTGGTCAATTGCAAAATTTCCTGGGTAAAATGCACAAGAAATTGCGTTTTTTTCGGGTTAAAATTGACAAATTTGCCGCTCGGTCGCTTTGCTCCCTCGCTTGTACAATAACATAGATAAGTTTGGGCACTCCATTTTTTGCCCTGGGCGCCATAATCCCTAGATACGCCACTGGCTTCGCTCCCTCGCCGGTCACCCCCCCCCCCCCCCCCCCCCCCCCCAATCATGAACACGGATCGACACCCCTGCTGTGTTCACTTAGTTATCAAATTCCGATTCTAGTTTATTACCCATGAAGAGGGCCCGGATTGAGCTCTACATCCCCTGCTCTAACAAGCAGTAACTCGGTCAGACATGGGTTGTGTTGTGAGACCGCATCAAGGGTTGCATTCAAGTTCCGCGCACATGAAGATGATGATCTTGATGATGGGTTTGATATCTCCTGCAAGTGAAGTGACAAATATAATGAATAATTAATAGTACAAAATGAATAGAATTTAGTATTAAAGTGTGAATTTTACCATTATCTTTTGAAGAAAACAAAAACGACGCACCTAGGCATGTTAAAGACATTGTATGCACTTCCAAAATTATGTCGTTATATAAAAATGCTAATGTCTGCGCAAATGTTGAGGCAGACTCTCAAATATGCTGTATATGTTTTAGGAGCGGCGGATCGTCTTTCAAAAAGGGCACTTTTTGGAAAAAAGGGGCACCTACCTACAAAAGGTGAAAACAAGGCGGAAAATAACACTTTGAGACATTAGTATACCCTACAATATGATTAATACACTATCGATGATCATGTTCGACACATTACTGTTTCTATCTTAACATGGTTCCGGATAAAAAACTACTTTTGCATTTTGTGTGATGGTTTAATTATTCATTTGCTCGCGAGCAAAACATTTGAGGTTGTTTTCTAATGCTGAAGACTATGGTATGTAATTATACACAGCGATTTCCCTAATATGAGAAGAAGATTGTATAGTAAATGTGAGCGAGCGTAGCGAGCGAGCTTTGGAAAATTTTAAAAATTCTATTTTTTCCCTCATTCCTTTTATGATTTAGGAGCAATGATTAATATTGTACAATCTAGGGCATTGTGCCCCTCTTGCCACCTACTCCACTGCCTCACTTTGTGCTGATATCAGTAGGGGAATCTATTACATGTATTAATATGAAGCCTCTCTGATTATTTGGAGCTAGATATATGGCTCTTTTGTGGACTTTAGGGCACAGTTTGTAAGCGACATCGGGATATATGGGTAAAAAGGGGCACTCGGTGTCAAAAGACAAAAGGGGCACTTATCAAAGGGGAAAATGATACCATTAGAAAGAAAAAGGGGCACTGATCAGAAGTAAAAGGGGGCACTTAAAAAGGTGAACTTATCAGGGGTGAAAAAGGGCACTTATCAGAAGGGAAAATTGCACTGTTAGAACGGAAAATGGGCACTAATCAGACGAAAACAGAGGCACGTATCGGATTTCAAAAGGGGCACTAATGTTTGAGGTTAAAAGGGCCACTTATCAGAAGGTGAAAAGGGCACTTATTAGAAAAACACGATAAAAACTACTTCGAAAAATAAAAACTCAAGGGCAATTTCAAAGGCCTATTTTGCTGACCATAGAAATCAGGTTCGGATTACGTAATATGCCATTGTAATGTTCGCACATTTCTAAAGGTGATAGACAGGGCTATTGAAATTGCCTTCAGTTGATTTTTCGACAATGGTTTTTATCGTGTTGAAAGAAGAAGGGGCAGTTAAACGAAGAAAAATGGGCACTTATCAGAGGTGAAAAGGGGCACTTATTGGAAGGGAAAATTGCACTATTAAAACGGAAAATGGGCATTAATCAGACTAAAACAGGGGCACTTATCGGATTTCAAAAGGGCCACTCATGTATGAGGTTAAAAGAGCCACTTATCAGAAGGTGAAAAGGGTACTTATTAGAAAGAAAAAAAGGGGCACTATACGAAGAAAAAAGGCACTTATCAGCTATGAAAAGGGGTACTTTTCATAGATAAAAAGGGGCACTTTTGGGGTACTTGAAAAAGTGGAGCGGGCACTGTGCCCCCCCCCCCCCAGGGGGTGCGCCGCCTCTGATATGTTTAACTTGACAGACAATTCTGGTGACCAGACATTTGATCTGGCAACATTTGCAACGGGGCGGAGGCATATTGGAGACGCAGTCGCATTTGTCTTCTTATCCATTGTAATGTCATTAGCAACAGCACAATGGATCATAGGTATTTGCGAGCAAGCGGAGCGACCGAGCAAAATGTTTTGCCTGATTGGTTTTGAATGAAAGATTTTGGACAGGTTTTTTTTTCTTCATAATATATGTATAAACTATTGATTCATATGTCTGAAGATCTTTCATATTTTATTTTAATGCATAATTTAAGACAGGATTTCATTTCGATCTGTTTGGCTCTACATGTGCCCCAAAATTATCTCTGCATTCCTTTTTGACGGTTAGTAGCATAGGAACATTATAGTGTTTTGCGAGGTCGAACTGCGAGTGACAGAAAAAATATTTGAAAAGTTCTACTTAATTTATATTGTTTTGAGAACAATTTCATTGGAAATAAAGGATGCATAATGATGGAAAGAGTCCGTTATTTTTATTTTCTTCACGATTTAATATCTTTCAGGGAGAGGAAAGGATTCCCCCCCCCCCTTCAAATAAACTAGTGGTCACAAGTTTCAGCGAGGCTTACCTTTGGATTTGGGAGTCCATTCTGTACGACATTACTATCTGAGGTAGATGTAGGTGAAGAAAACCTTGATTGATGACAAGCAGAGTTCTCATGTTTGGTCCCAATCGTAGGTGATTCGGAACTCACACCAGTGAGTTCATCTTTACGACACGAATCAGATAATCTTCTCTGTTCACCATCATTGATCACCGCTTTCTTGGAAGAATCAGTTGGACATATGTGGACTATGGCAGAAGATTCCGGAAGTGCTTGCTCTTTTAAGACGGTTTTTGACAGACTGTCTGACATTTCAATGCAAAATTTAGGAGAGGTAGCTTGCTCTATGCAAGCATCAGCCGACGTGACTAGTTCCTTGATGAAAGAATCAGATGCTGTGTGTTGCGCTTTGATGTAAGATTCTGTTGCCATGAGTTCTGTGATACGGAACTGGTCTCTGGCAGACGAGCCATCTGAAGAAGGTAACTCGTTGACGTAAGACTGTCTTGGTGTAAACAACTTATTGATGAAAGAATCTACTGGTGTTAGTAACTCGTGGATGTAGGAATCTCTTGGATTGAGTAGATCTTGGATGTAGGACTCAGATGGTGTTTGCAGTTCTGCGCAGTTATCAGATGACTCAAGTAAAAGTTTTATGTCGGAATCAGCCTTGGAAAGCAGATCGTTGGTTGTGGAATCCGACTGCGTGGGTTGGTCATTTCTACAAGATTCAAGTGGGAGGAGAATATCATCTTTCCAAGAATCAGCTGAAGTAAGTAGCTCTCTGATGCATGAGTCAGACTGTATGAGCAACTCGCTGATGTTTGAATAGTCCGGTATAAGATCTTCGACTAAAGATTGACATGTTGTATCTTGGTCCTTTTTGCAAGAATTGGTTTTCGAGAGCAGATCTTTCAGACACGAATCATTTGATGTGAGTAATTGTTTATTGCATGTACCAGATGGGGTGAGTATCTCCTTTATATGAGAATCAGTTGGCTTTAATAAATCTCGTATGCACTGATCACATGAAGTAAGTAAATCCTTGATGTCTGATGAGTTGCCTAATGACTGTCTGTTTGCAGTTTTATGCGAGCAAGCACAACCTCGCTTGGGAGTAGAACCATCTTGATCGCTTTCGTCAGCATTGTCTCCATCATCTTGTGAGTCTTGTTTAGAATCATCCCTTTTCGCATTAAGTCTCTCGCAAAGAACCTTCAGTCTCCGAATTCTTTCTTTAAGCAATCTCTCTTTCCTCTCCCTAACCTCATAGTCCCTAATCCAATGAACGAAAGTTCCGATTCGAACTCGCCATTCACAAAGAGATACAGGCATCTTGGGGATTGACTGATTCAGTCACGAGAAGAACAAGCCACAATCTGGGGGAACAATGAAACAGTACGTATATATAAGTGCGTATATAATAAAGCAAAGCCTTGACAAAGTCCAACCCTTTTTAAAGATAATAATGAATATAGTCAACTGATCAGGCATGCAAATAACAAGAAAGCTAAAAACATTCAATCTGCAAAACCATAGTTATACTCTTTCATTTTCAAACATTCATGATAAGTTCTGCTTCTGCATGTACTCCATTAGCTGCTGGAAGATAAGACCTTATTCTTTCAAACAAAGAAATGGATCAGCCAACATTCACCATTGTCACGTTACACACATCACATAAATGAGATTACCCCGACCTTCATTATGTTCATGGCACTCGTACTCTGATGGACTTGACATTATAGAGTTTGTAGAAGATCATGTTGAAACCCAACGAAAAAAATGAAACGAAACAGAAATTTCTAGTGCCACTAACATGACTTGCATCTAATTCCTGAGCCCGAATGAATTTGACATGAACGCAAAGAGTATCATTTTCGAAAAAAGTAGTTCGTTACGTAAAAGTTATGAAGAAGATTCTTTGTTTTACTTAAAGATTCGCCAAGACTTAAAAAACAAAACAAAACAAACAAACAAACAAAAAACGGCAGCCTTTCATTATTACCATGCCAGTACATTTTTCACCAGCATTTGAACTGTGAGAACATTGCAATGACACAAAACATTATCCAAAGACGATAGAGTATTGAAATTGCCCTTGAGTTAATTTCTCAAAAATCTTTTTTGAAAAGTTTTACAATCTTAGTCTGTATTTCCAACCCCTTACTTAACAAAATGAACATGCATTCCTCCAATATTTGGGAACATGCTATTTACAAGTTCCGCTTCTCTGCCAGTTCCCTTTCTTTACCTTTTCGATTATTATTATCAAGAAACATTTGAAACGTGTGTAAACCTCTCTCTGTTATAACATTTATTTTAGAAAACAGTATGTAAAACAAAGTTCATATGCGTTATGTTTGAATGACGATTTGCTTCTACAATGTAAATACTTAATATGATTTATGAATTGGTATCGAAAAATAAATGAATCTTGAATCTTGAATCTAATGTTTTACAAATATAGGCCTATACAATGTAATTTGACAAACATTGCAGAGAGGGTATAAATATCTAATAATTATCATTTTTATTACATGACATGATATATTAGTATTTATACAACATTTTAATGTGACCACTCTTTAAAACTTGTTGGGTAAAATTTTACCCACTACCCAGTATTGGGTAAAAAGGGAACATGCATGTTTGTTGGGTAAAATCATACCCAAATTCTTATAGTGCCTGCTGCAGCTAACTGAGAAGAGTGTACACATTCAGAATCTGAAAATAAAGTCAGCAGGTTTGGCTCGTTTGCACAAAGTCTTTCTCTGACCAAATACAAGAAAACTAACCGGTAATCATTTCATTACATTAATTTCGTTATAATAAGGGAACAGATTCACATTGGATTGATGCAAAAACAAACCAGCAAAAAGGAACGAATAATGGATAAGCAACAGAAAAATAGAGAATTTACACTTGCTTACAAATGATTA
The DNA here is from genome assembly GCA_025618425.1 of Heliocidaris tuberculata. Taxonomy (NCBI): domain Eukaryota; kingdom Metazoa; phylum Echinodermata; class Echinoidea; order Camarodonta; family Echinometridae; genus Heliocidaris; species Heliocidaris tuberculata. The sequence continues at coordinate 43,268,340 of CM046838.1, forward strand.
TACTGCAACATGAAGGAACCCTTCCATCCTACTCCCCCCCCCCCCTCCCCTCACTGATTTGCTATATACTGTACTCAGTGATATTATGCTTACCTTACCTTATAGTTTGACGTGCTCACAGTTATTAACAACGTATAATTTCATGAGTAAATGCTGTTCGTCTTCTCCTAAATGCATTTGCTTGAATATATGGAAGGCAAATCACTCAGTGCTAACGTCCACGACGGTGGTATATGAAATTTGGTATAATGGCGTCAACCGCTACTAATTATACAGCACTACTCAGTACTCCACATTAGAGCAAAACATGAATTACACCACATGCACAAGGAAGCAAACTGCATGATAAACGTTCTTCTTTACAAGCTATATATTTGATGGAATACACTTTATCTACAAAGGTGTTACTTGTTACAAGAATCTAATAACAGTCGTCTTTTTTCTTGGTTTGGACGTACAATACGCTGCATATAGTCGATTTGAATTATGGGTACAATCCCGGGGTACAATATCCTACAAACTGATACACGCAAAACATACTAAGTGGTATTCCCCGCATGAAGTATACGCCCTTACAAAGTCTGTCCGGGTCAAGCATCAGTCGATTTGAATTATGGGTATAATATCCTACAAACTGATACACGCAAAACATACTAAGTGGTATTCCCCGCATGAAGTATACGCCCTTACAAAGTCTGTCCGGGTCAAGCATCCGTGCGCTACCCTACCAAATGCGATATGAATGGAAATTAATGGTATTAGTATTGTTACTTTGTGCACCCGCATATATAATTTGCATCACCGCTCGGTTCAAAGTTCAGGTTCAATGGCAAGTCAAGTTGATCTTAATAATATACATGCACATGTACAATGTAAAAACCCACTGCACGGTATATGCACGCGCTTTTCTGCATATCTTTTTTATTATATATAATTATATTATTATGTAATTGTCAGATGAATCATATATTTAAAAATGATTTGTGTATAAATTTAAGGATGTGCTTTTAAATTTAATTCAGGTCTGTAACTGCCAAGAAAGATATATACATTTATATGTTTTTCCCCCTTCCTTCTTTTCAACCAGTAGGGCCTATGTTTACAAGCGAAGCTTTTTTTTTTAGATCCTTACACATGCAAACATTTTCTTTGTGTTGTAAATTGCAAGACATGTATAGATTTTTATATGTACACAGCTTTGTCAGTATGCCTATGTATCGGACTTTTTGTATTATGTATTATGTATTATGTATTATGTATTATGTATTATGTATTATGTATTATGTATTATGTATTATGTATTATGTATGTATTATGTATTGTGTATAATTGTCATGTATTATGTTTTATGCATTTGTATGTTTGCTTGATGTGGAATAAACTGAACTGAACTGAACTGAACAATATGAGAAAAGGCTCGAGGATAAGCGACCGTACGAAACTGATTTGGACACTTTGCCTTAATACTAGGGGGATGTAAGGCCTAATACATCGACCTTAATTTATTTTTTTACCCGGGGTCTTCAAGTTACGAGACTAGATATTTTTCACCGAGTCAAGACCTCCTTTTTATCCTTAATATCATGTGGGGCTAGATAATGGGAAAACTTTGGTTGAGAATTCATATTGTTTGGAGTCAATATCCATATCCATGTAACTTCTTTCTCTATTTATTTCTTTCCTCGGAATTCCTCTCATTCTTTTACCCCCTAACAATCTCTTTAAATCTTAATCACTCTCCCTCTATCCATCCTTTTCTTTTCTTTTTCTAAAGAGTTGTAACCTTTTCTTCTTTTTTTTACCCGAAACGATAATATTACTATAAATAAGAACCTCCATGAGTAAGGGCAGTTTTTCATACATCACATTTATATAAACACATTAATGCATGATGAGATATACCGAAGTCCCCTCCCCGCCAGGGTATAATGATACGTTTCCCCCTGGATATAATTATAATAGTGGACTTGCTCGATTTTACACCCCCCCCCCCCCCCAACTGAAAAAATCCTGGATCGGCCCTGATGGGGTAGACACAACGTTCCTTCGTGGAACGTCCCTTCATGGAACGTATTTGATTGATAAACTTGGTCCTCGACACTACTTATCCTGCAGATCGAGGGAGAGCGCGGATTGGTGAATAAGAGACCGATCGCCGCAGGGGAAGAGACAGGGAGAGAGAGAGAGGGGGGGGGGGGAAGGGTCTGAGCGAAATTACAGGGTGATCGAGAGAGTCAGGGAGAAGTTTAATGAGAAGGCGAACGAAAGAAAGAAGAGAAATAACTAGTGCAGGGGCGGCGCCAGGGTATTTTGATAGGAGGGGCAAGACGACCTAAAGATGACGTCATATTTTTTCTCCATTAAATAACAGGGGTAATATAGCGTTATATGTTTAAGACCTCTCTTTTTAATACTCCGCTTCCTTCTTTCTTCCCTTTTCTTCCCTTTTCTTCCTCCTTTTCTTCCTTTTTTCTTCTTTTTTTTTTCTTTTTTCACTACTTGAAAAATCATAGGGGGGGGGGCGGTCGCCCCCTCTGCCCCCCTGTAGCGCCGCCCCTGAACTAGTGTAATGTGGATGTTAGGAAGCAGCTATAAGGCAGTACTGTGTTCGGACCGGTATGAGTGAGAGAAAAAAAAAAATTGAATTGGAAATGTTGAGATAAATGTCTAGTATTAGATTTTCGGTGATGGTCTGGTGTACTGGTGGAATTTCAAAAGTTTTATTGAAAAAAAATACTAAACAAGTGTGAACATGCACTCCTTTTGTGCCAAGGTACATGTCTCGTTGACAAATGGCTCTTATGTGAACAAGCCTTACTGGGCCAAGTATTTTGCTTGTATCCACAGTAAATATAGAATTGACTCTATTGTTTCTGTGATACCTCAATGAAGGAATTAATATTTGTTCATTTCACCTCAATGCATAAATTAATATTTGTTCATTTCAAAGGTCTATTTTATCTAGAACAAAAAGATAACAGATTGAATACCATTAAAGCCAGATTATAGAAAAGAAAGTTTCCAACTGAAATGGAAAAAGGGGGAAAAATAATAATTGACCAAGAACACCAATAGTTCAATCTTATCAAATAGCTGATTAACGTAATAAAAACCCTAATAAAACCCTTGTACATGTATCATCTAGTTCATTAAACTGGCTTAATGGCTTAATGGCTTGTAATACAAGTGCAACATTAACATTCATTTTGGAAACTGACTACCCCGTTCTCACTCACTTTTGAAAGTGGTCTTAGTTAGACCGCTCCAGAGGAACGGGTCTTGAGGAACGGTTTGCTAGCGTTCACACTCCGAGCAGTTTTTCTCGCTCAAACCGCTCCACGATTCAAAGTGGCCTTGTTGCTATGGCAGCTCAGGTCAGCGGGTCAAATTTTTCGCGCGGAATACAAACTGATGTACCGTAGCGTGCCTGCTGGCTGCCCGATCGATTGCTTTTGCTTTTTTTCCCGCGCGGAACGTCACTAGCTCACTTCCGGTTGAAGTACGCTTTCGTTCACATTGCACGTTTAGAGCGGTCCATACCGCTCTTAATAAGACCCGTTTCTCAAGACCACCTCCCCGAGGTGGTCTTCTGGAGCGGTCCAGAAGACCACTTCCTGGACCACTTTGACCGTTCACACTCACCTAAGAACCGTTCCTGAGGAACGGGTCTTAGATAGACCGCTCCAAAAGTCCACTTTCAAAGTGAGTGAGAACGGGGTCCCAGACCCCGTTCTCACTCACTTTGAACCGCTCCAGAGGAACGGGTCTTGAGGAACGGTTTGCTAGCGTTTGTTGGAACTCAAAAGCGCGAATTGGTGCAAAACCGCGAATTGCCGCCTAAGCATGTAGAAAATAAGTTCAGCGCGTAGTGTCATACTCTACGTATGTGCGACAGTGTTCCAGCGCGGCGGCGTGTGTTGGAGTACAACAAAGAGATTCTATAATCTCATTATTATAGAATTTCTTTGACAAAAGCGCGAATTGGTGCAAAACCGCAAATTGCTAGACGCGGATCGTGTAACATTGTTTAACCCGCTCTGAACCCTACAAAACATCAAACATTTCTCATTAATTATCATGAAGCAGGGGCGTAAATCCACTTTGAAAAGTGGGGGGGGGGGGGTGATCCATATTTCTTTCCTCTGCCCAACTTACCCTGACCCACACAACCCCCCGCATTTTATTAATAATTTTGTGAGCCGGAGCCAGAAAAATCAGTTTGCATACATGATTCTTTGAAATCAGGGGAGGGGGATATTTGTACACAGCATCCCCCCCCCCCCCCCGGGGGGGGGGGCACTAATATTGTATGTTGATGGGGGAATTGGCGTAGACAGGTCCTCATATCTGGGGGGTAGGATTTCCCTCAAGGACCATATGTATACATATTTACATGTATATACACATGATTTAGTGTGTGTCGGGGGGTGAGGTGCGTAAACATGGTTTTTCTCTTTTCATGTCCAAGATGATTTAGCGTCATGCTTTGCAGTTTTGTAGTATGATTTGAATATTGAGCGAGCGAGCGAAGCGAGCGAGCAAAAATTTTTCAAAATTTGTGAGGTTGCAATTACATTGCTATATAAAAATGGAGAAAACACAATGTGATGGACTTTCATTTGCAAAAATTTAAAGGAAAAATTAGGGGGCACGGAGCGGAGCGGTACGGTGCTTCTGACCGGGGCTTCATGTTATGATTGCCATCATGGCCATTTCATCATTCTTCTATACGATACAACTTGGTGATGATGACACAGTTTATCATCCTCGATAAATATTGGGGATGGCGTATTCCCTCTTTCCCCATCACATTCGATTCCTTTGACTGTTTTTTCATTTCAATTTCGAAAGTTGTTACTTATAACATGAGTGTAAAAAATATTATAAAGGAAAGTTACCAACTGAACCCTCTAAATTGACAATGATTATATGTAGGCCTACATCTAATCTAAATATTTTTTTTTCTGCATTATGACTTTCAAAAAAATCACCTAAAATCAGTGGCGGCACCAGGATTTTCAAAGTGGGGGGTGGGCAAACGGGGGGCAAAAGGATATGTTGGGGGGGGGGGGGGCAAGGGTGGACAAATTTTGTTTTTTAGTTTTTATAGTGAACATCTACAGAATTTTTGGCTATAAACCTACCCAGATACGAGGATATTTTTAGCATCTAGCTGAACTGTCCGATTAGACGCGGATCGTGTAACATTGTTTAACCCGCTCTGAACCCTACAAAACATCAAACATTTCTCATTAATTATCATGAAGCAGGGGCGTAAATCCACTTTGAAAAGTGGGGGGGGGGGTGATCCATATTTCTTTCCTCTGCCCAACTTACCCTGACCCACACAACCCCCCGCATTTTATTAATAATTTTGTGAGCCGGAGCCAGAAAAATCAGTTTGCATACATGATTCTTTGAAATCAGGGGAGGGGGATATTTGTACACAGCATCCCCCCCCCCGGGGGGGGGCACTAATATTGTATGTTGATGGGGGAATTGGCGTAGACAGGTCCTCATATCTGGGGGGTAGGATTTCCCTCAAGGACCATATGTATACATATTTACATGTATATACACATGATTTAGTGTGTGTCGGGGGGTGAGGTGCGTAAACATGGTTTTTCTCTTTTCATGTCCAAGATGATTTAGCGTCATGCTTTGCAGTTTTGTAGTATGATTTGAATATTGAGCGAGCGAGCGAAGCGAGCGAGCAAAAATTTTTCAAAATTTGTGAGGTTGCAATTACATTGCTATATAAAAATGGAGAAAACACAATGTGATGGACTTTCATTTGCAAAAATTTAAAGGAAAAATTAGGGGGCACGGAGCGGAGCGGTACGGTGCTTCTGACCGGGGCTTCATGTTATGATTGCCATCATGGCCATTTCATCATTCTTCTATACGATACAACTTGGTGATGATGACACAGTTTATCATCCTCGATAAATATTGGGGATGGCGTATTCCCTCTTTCCCCATCACATTCGATTCCTTTGACTGTTTTTTCATTTCAATTTCGAAAGTTGTTACTTATAACATGAGTGTAAAAAATATTATAAAGGAAAGTTACCAACTGAACCCTCTAAATTGACAATGATTATATGTAGGCCTACATCTAATCTAAATATTTTTTTTCTGCATTATGACTTTCAAAAAAATCACCTAAAATCAGTGGCGGCACCAGGATTTTCAAAGTGGGGGGTGGGCAAACGGGGGGCAAAAGGATATGTTGGGGGGGGGGCAAGGGTGGACAAATTTTGTTTTTTAGTTTTTATAGTGAACATCTACAGAATTTTTGGCTATAAACCTACCCAGATACGAGGATATTTTTAGCATCTAGCTGAACTGTCCGATTAGACGCGGATCGTGTAACATTGTTTAACCCGCTCTGAACCCTACAAAACATCAAACATTTCTCATTAATTATCATGAAGCAGGGGCGTAAATCCACTTTGAAAAGTGGGGGGGGGTGATCCATATTTCTTTCCTCTGCCCAACTTACCCTGACCCACACAACCCCCCGCATTTTATTAATAATTTTGTGAGCCGGAGCCAGAAAAATCAGTTTGCATACATGATTCTTTGAAATCAGGGGAGGGGGATATTTGTACACAGCATCCCCCCCCCCCGGGGGGGGGCACTAATATTGTATGTTGATGGGGGAATTGGCGTAGACAGGTCCTCATATCTGGGGGGTAGGATTTCCCTCAAGGACCATATGTATACATATTTACATGTATATACACATGATTTAGTGTGTGTCGGGGGGTGAGGTGCGTAAACATGGTTTTTCTCTTTTCATGTCCAAGATGATTTAGCGTCATGCTTTGCAGTTTTGTAGTATGATTTGAATATTGAGCGAGCGAGCGAGCAAAAAATTTTCAAAATTTGTGAGGTTGCAATTACATTGCTATATAAAAATGGAGAAAACACAATGTGATGGACTTTCATTTGCAAAAATTTAAAGGAAAAATTAGGGGGCACGGCGGCCACATGCAATCCCCGGAGCGGTGCTTCTGACCGGGGCTTCATGTTATGATTGCCATCATGGCCATTTCATCATTCTTCTATACGATACAACTTGGTGATGATGACACAGTTTATCATCCTCGATAAATATTGGGGATGGCGTATTCCCTCTTTCCCCATCACATTCGATTCCTTTGACTGTTTTTTCATTTCAATTTCGAAAGTTGTTACTTATAACATGAGTGTAAAAAATATTATAAAGGAAAGTTACCAACTGAACCCTCTAAATTGACAATGATTATATGTAGGCCTACATCTAATCTAAATATTTTTTTTTCTGCATTATGACTTTCAAAAAAATCACCTAAAATCAGTGGCGGCACCAGGATTTTCAAAGTGGGGGGTGGGCAAACGGGGGGCAAAAGGATATGTTGGGGGGGGGGCAAGGGTGGACAAATTTTGTTTTTTAGTTTTTATAGTGAACATCTACAGAATTTTTGGCTATAAACCTACCCAGATACGAGGATATTTTTAGCATCTAGCTGAACTGTCCGATTATAAAGAGAAAAATTTTGACAATTTTTTTTGCCGTAAAAATGTACAGAAATTACATATTCGGCTATAAAACTACCCAATATGAGGACATTTGATCATCTCGCGGTCGGATTATGTGGTGGGAGTTATAGGCCTGTATTGCGAGCGAGCGAAGCGAGCGAGCAAAAATTTTACATGAGCTGAGCGAACAAATTTGCCCATGCCCCCCCCCCCCCACCTTGATGCCGTTATTGCTTTCCAAGTTTCCGTTTTCTTTCCTTTTCCTTATTTTCTCCATTCCTTTTTCTCTTTTTTCTTTCCTTTTCTTTTCTTTCTTATTTCCCGCCCTTTTATTTTTTTCACTCCAAAAATTATTTGGGGGCAACGGGGGGGGGGCCCCCCCCCCTTGGTGCCGCCACTGGCTAAAATATATTGGAGAATGGTCACACAGAAAATTTCTTCCCCGTGCAATTCAATTTTTTTTAAAGAATTATACATCCATATGGCTCCCAGATTGACACCCACGTTGTATATTAAAGTAGATGGTTTTCACTCGCTATAGTAGTGTAGAAATATATCTGAAAAGTCAGAAGGAACAACAGAATTGTAGATAGATATCAAAAACATTATATAAATCTACAACATTGTACACAAATTGATAATATCTTAATTGAAAAAAATAATTTATAAATTTGAATGACATTGTTAAATATAATATATCAAATTATTTTTGTCTACAACATATAATAGAAATGTGTATGTTCCACATTTTGTTATTATTATTATTATTATTATTATTATTATTATTATCATAATCATTAACATAAATATAGTCATTATTATGATTATTATTATTATCAAAATTATTAATATAAATATTGTTATGGTTATTACTATTATTATTATTATTATTCTTATTATCATTATTATTATTTAATTCTTATTTATTAATATTTTTTTGGTGGGATGAAACCTGGGGGGGGGGGGGGGAGGTGTTTGTACACACCATCCCCCCACCTGAAAAGTTGGGGGTATGCATACGCCCATCCCCCCCCCCCCCCCCCCGTTGTGCTTTTGTCAAAGAAATTCTATAATAATGACATAGAATGTCTTTGACTTTTGTACTCCAAAAAGATTATAGAATCTCTTTGTTGTACTCCAACACACGCCGCCGCGCTGGAACACTGTCGCACATACGTAGAGTATGACACTACGCGCTGAACTTATTTTCTACATGCTTAGGCGGCAATTCGCGGTTTTGCACCAATTCGCGCTTTTGAGTTCCAACAAGCGTTCACACTCCGAGCAGTTTTTCTCGCTCAAACCGCTCCACGATTCAAAGTGGCCTTGTTGCTATGGCAGCTCAGTTCAGCGGGTCAAATTTTTCGCGCGGAATACAAACTAATGTACCGTAGCGTGCCTGCCGGCTGCCCGATCGATTGCTTTTGCTTTGTTTTGTGCGCGGAACGTCACTGGCTCACTTTCGGTTGAAGTACGCTTTCGTTCACATTGCACGTTTAGAGCGCGGTCCATACCGCTCTTAATAAGACCCGTTCCTCAAGACCACCTCCCCGAGGTGGTCTTCTGGAGCGGTCCAGAAGACCACTTCCTGGACCACTTTGACCGTTCACACTCACCTAAGAACCGTTCCTGAGGAACGGGTCTTAGATAGACCGCTCCAAAAGTCCACTTTCAAAGTGAGTGAGAACGGGGTCTAAAATGACTCAAGTAAAACGTAAGTAATTGTTAAACAGTAATAACCGTTTGACACTGCCAAAAATTATAAATTGCTGATTTTGATTTTTTGCCACATTTGACTTTTTACCACAGGAACATAGGTTGCAAGTAAAAAAGATAGAAGATAAAAACTGTAGTTTATAATACTATCTTGAAATACAAGTGGAATAGTAATCTGTTTGAGACTGCACAAGATATCCCAGGCTGGGGTCTATGGAGAAACGTATGTTTATAGATTAATCCATGCCCAAATGATTAATATCAATTTCAATACTTGTCTGTGTCATAACTTCTTGGTATAAGGAGTGTATACGAGCATAAAACGACTAATCTTAACGTCTATCATCTATTTGGGCACATTCTCGTACCGTCACGGCGATCAGTGTTTTAAAGTTCATGTTCAAAATACCGCTCAGTGGAGCAAGGTGTGCGAAAATAGCGGGGATTTTTTTTTTTTTACGTGCCCTGGGGTAAATTTTAAAGCTAAAATTTAAAGCGGAAAACGGAAAAAAATTGCTGGTCTTGTTGCCGATCTCGGCCCGATTTTCGCCCGAGTCACGAGTCACCATTGGTCGAGTCCAAGTCCAAGACCGAGTCCTTATGGCTCGAGTCCGAGTCCGAGTCCCGAGAAATAGGGACTCTAGACCGGTCTCGAGTCCGAGTCCGGACTCGAGTCCTACAGCACTGGTCTGTTGGTATATATGGCATATGAGTGGTCTGGGGGTAGTGTGTGTGGGTGTGTGTGTGTGTGTGTGGGCATGCGTGGGTTAGAGAGAGAGGAAGCGCGAAATATAGTGACGGGAGAGAAACAGAATGAATGTAAGAGGGTGTAGGGGGTGTGTAGGTCAGCAAAAAAAGAAAGTGGACACTATTTATTGTTCAAACATAATAATATAATATATATATTTTCATATAAACTGTCAATGAATATAACAAACCACATATCAAATTAAAGAATAGTTCATACTCAACCAAATCAACTAAGATCAAGTTTTAAAATATCATGCTTGGATGGGCACATTTATGTAATCGTTCTGATTAAGAAAGGTCTGATTTAAGAAAACTGCAAAAACAGAGCAAGTAGCTATTCAAATGTTAATGAATATGTGCATCTGTATGCCATTGTTGTTCAGCAAAGAAAACAAAGAATGAGAAACAATGAGAAGAATTGGGCTCTGGATGTCAACTGTAGTCCCAGGAATGCATTCAAGTGTTTCTCATGATTGCTTTTTTTTCTTCTTCTTCTTCTTCTTCTTCTTCTTCTTCATTGTTTTGATTTGACGAGCTACAAGATGGAAATGTTCATCAACATTTGAACGGCCAGATTTCCCATTTTTGCACTTTTCTTTCAGAGATTGATTTATTGTTGAACAACATAAATTAATCCTCTTCAAGATGATATACAATAGACCGGTTTGGTAAGGTATTCAAATTTTATACATACCTTTCAAACAAACGTTGTTCTTGACAACCTGAAAGCTTGCCGGATATAGCAACAAGTAATGTATGCAAACTGGATTCCAAGCATTGAGGCTCATTTATAAAAAGCAGGCTAATGGATGAGTGAGCATAGCCATTTTAAATATTGTATTTCGTGAATAGTGTCTTACAGGGAGTTCTAGTTGTTTTATCATACATCGTTAACCTTTCTCCCGGTCATCTAGTGTGCTTATAATTATTTCATATTATCTATATTCCATTTTTATTTTGTATAAGAACAAGGTGATTTGCCATATGAAAGACATCTATACCCAACACAAAAAGTAAGGAAACACGACTTTGATCGATTATATTTCTTTAAAATGAAAACAATATAGGTCGTATTGAGTAACATTTTAAAGCTTGGATAATTCCCTATCAAACCATAACATACTTGATATGATTTGCTGAATGAGGCGTGTGCAGGTGGCGTAAATGAGGGGGATGGTCAAAAGGGAGAAGTTGCAAAATGAGCGATATTTTGGCTTTGGGTATACTTGATGATGTTCGTACAAATTGTTTGAGGATTTGAATTCATAATCATGTGTCGGTTCCCGATAGAGGGAAATTTTGTCATTTTTAGTTGGTCTGTTGTCGGTCTGTTGTCGGTCTGGTCGGTGTGACTGCACTATGACCTGGCACCTAAATTATTTTTTGCCTATCATTTGTTTAATATGCCACTTTAGGACTTGAAATCTTTACAGCATCTTTGTATTGCTAGTATCTTGCTATTTATCAACAAAATCCAATAAATCTGACGAAAAGTTTTGGAAGGCTTATACCAAAACTAAACATTACCTTTAAGTTTGGTTCTAACTACAATCAAGAAACCAGTTAGAAACAGAATGGTTTTGATTACATTTTACGAGTTTCATTATTCAGAAGTATAATCAGGAAGTTCTTCTTTTATCAGAAAACGACTGAAGTCTAAGGCTACGCCATAGAGCACATCCACAACTAGCCGTGGACTGGTGGAAATCCCGGTTTGCTCTTCAGCGCGTCTTATTGGTTTAAGGTTTTGTTACGTAGGCAAGACGTAGTCTCAGTGAATGCGCGCGCATCCTGCCTAGGGAGCAAAACAAATGTATCGCTTGCTTGCTTGCTGACTGTATGTAGGTTGCATATGAGCTACATAATACACCGCATGGGTTTTTAACAAATACAAGTGGCTACAACTGATAATTCGGTATTTATTTTGCAATTTCAAGAAATTCAAGCAATTTGCATGAATCACCCCTGACAGAGATTTGGGAGGGGCTATCCTACACGGAGTAAGAAAGCTTTTCAAGCTATTCTTAATAGAAAATGACAATGTAATTTTGTAAAGAAATTTACTTCGGTTTCAATAATAGCGTATGACTGTACTGTATAGAGGCACTGGCATGCGCCACGCAGATGTTTTGTGTGTGCCCATCAGAATGTGTTCAAAGGATTAAAATAAGGTGGCATATTAAAGAGAAATGAAAATTCTAGTTAGCATAATGTAAACAAATTAATCTAAAGCAAATTAAAGTGCTCTGTGATATCTCAGTCGCACCAACCAGTCCGACTCCAGGGCCTTGCTTCATAAAACTCGTTATCAGTTACAACTGCCAAATTTCTATGACAAATTTGCTCTCAGCCAATCAGATTCAGGGATTTTAGTAGCTTATAACAATTATTGTAATTTGTTACTGATAACAAGTTTTATCAAACGTGGCCCAGACCGACAACAGACCTAACACCAGGCTTGAAATCAGCCAACTACAAAATTAATGATGGATTTGGGATCACGGGTACCGGATCCCCAATGTCGAGCAGAGACGCCCGGAGCTAGCCGGGCGCGTCCCGCTACCAGACTTGCCAGGCGCCGTAAAGCAGCCCAGAGCGGCGAAGGCATCGATCAGCCTACCACCACGTTCTCGAGCAGCGGTCAGAGGACCGATGACCAGCAGAATGCCGTGATCACTGACCAGGGATCTGGCCATATCAAGGCTAAGGCCAAGGTCAGAAGAATATCATGATAATTTCAAGATGGTGTCAAGATCAGTTTAAAAATTGTAAATAACAGAGGGGGAGAGAATTGTTCTACCTCAAAACAATAATAATAACAGAAATAACAACAATAATAATGATAATAATATATAATAATAAGGCTAATAATAAAATTAAACGGCAATAATGATGATAATAATGAAGATGATGATAATAACAATAATAATAATCATCATCATAATCGTAACAATACTTCATATATTTTAGATAGGCCAGGATGATAACAAATGTTTTTAGATAATTTATGTGCATAATTATAAGATTTATTTCTAGTTGAGAAACTTAATGTAATTTCAAGTTTGGCTTTTTTAGTTTCCATAATGAAAATTATTTATTCATAGTCTATGAATGTATTTCAAGTTAACATAAATATCTTTTTGTCGAAGAAAAACACCAATACTTTAAAGGAAAAACTGAAAAAAGCAGAGGCACAGCTTGAAGAAAAGACCAAAGAGAACGAGGTAAGTTTATCGATATCAGGGGAGCGTTTCATCAAGCGTTTTGTCAGTGACTTTTACCGACAAATTTGCTCTCAGCCAATCAGGATTTCGGTAGCTTATAACAGTTGTCGGCAGTGGCGTATCCTGGGAGGGGGGGCAGAGGGGCACGTGCCCCGGGCGGCACTTGAAGGGGGCGCAAAAATAGGGGGAAAAGGAGAAAGAAAGGGGGGAATACAAGAAAATTTATGGTCTTTGGGGTTATTTGCTCCCCAGTCAATGACAAATTGCGCAAGAAATGGTGTTCTCTAGGGTTTGAAATGCGAAAGTTTTCTAAAGCTCCGTCGCTTTGCTCCCTCGCATAATTATGTTCAGGATCTAGCCATTTCGCGCCCCCCCCCCCTGGCGTTTCTAAAGTGTAAAACATTAATTGACTCTAGTTGTTACCCCCCCCCCCCCCCATAAAGCATGGAACTTGTTAAATTTTCCCGTGATGGGATATGCGTAAAAAAAACACTTTCAAAGTATAGAACATTTGATAGAAATCATAAATTTGCCTTGCAATGCCTCACTAAATACCTCAAATATATTTCTTCAGGGTTTCATTCATTTTGGAATTCAAATAGGAATGTTCAAAAAAAAAATTTTAAAGGACAAAATAACGGTTGCTAGGTCGCTGAATTCCCTTGGATTTTTTTCTAAGGGTAAAATACATAATAAATTTCAATTTGAGGCGTGAAGAAGGGTGAAAAGGAATTTAAAAAATCTGCCCCTCGGTCGCGTTGCTCCCTCCTTTATACAATAATTCATCAAATTTGGTCTAGTAACCCCGGGTTATGTGCATCAAAACTCATTTTAATGTAGTGCCATCATTTCTAAATTAAAAACGCTTAATAATCTGAGTTTGGGCATTGGGGGCGCAGATTTTATAGTTCGCCCCGGGCGCCAGAATACTTAGATACGACACTGGTTGTCGGTAAAAATCACTGACAAAAACACTTGATGAAACGCTCCCCAGAAGCGATCATTGGGGGCACAGGTTCCCACCAAAATGTGCCCAGTTTGCTTGCTTGCTTGCTTGCCGGATGTTTACGCCATGGATACGCCATGGATGTTTGCGTGCCGAGTTAGCCGTATTCAATATAATATTATTAATAATAATAATGTATAAGATTTATAAGGCTCCAAATCCACTTGATGATCAAATGCTCAAGGCGCAACTTGTGCAAAAGATGAAATACATGACAAATAAACAAAAGTCAGTCATGTTAATGGGAGAGGTACGGACATGAAATATAATGGTAATCAATTATAGGCCAAATTAAACAGATACTTTTTAAGATTATTTTATTTTTATTTTTAAGATGATAATATAAAATACATGAAGAGGAGAAGGAGGAGAGAAAAAGAGGGGAGGAAGTGTAGTAGGGGAAATAATAAAATGTTAAAAGAAATAATAATAAGTATAACATAAACTCCTTTACAATTATGACTTGTAGTTGAAGTAATTAAGGGCAAAATGTTTTACATTTTCTCTTCTTGGGGCATTTTTAGGGTGGGGGTTCCGTTTTGGAGTGGCTTTCTCCCCCCCCCCCCCTTCTTGTTGGGATGGGAAAGCCCCAAATATTCTATATACATGTATATTATTGTGTTATTTCTACAATTGTCGGTACTATCGATTGATCCCAAACTGTCTTCTCGTAGAATCTTTTGGTGGTAAGTGAAACCTGGAGAGATGAACTAAAGACGGTGAAGGCACAACTTGGTGTAGTTACCAAACAAAGTCGGGTAAGCATCATGATCTACTGATCACTACGTACTACAAACTTTGAGTAGCCTATTACTAACTTTCTTATTTTATTATCAGGAGTATGCAGAGAGAATAAGTAAAAGTAGGGAAGGTGAGTAAGAAGTATCTGAGTAAACTTGGTTTTGGCAATGATCATGATGATGCTGAGTAGCAAAAAACAACAACCAACCAACAAACAAACAAACAAAGTACCATGGCGCTCACAAAATCACAGGTTTGCAAAGAAACAAAAGTACACAGACTAAAAAAAAATATTGTATGACGCTACATCACTGGGGAAAAAGTACGTACTAAGGGATTTTTGAAGGTGGCAAGATAAGCTGTGTTTTTTTTTCTGATGCAAACTGTGATATTTTTAAAAATTTTGACCAGGCTACTATAAAACGTTTTCCAGGTGATTACCTCTGGCAGTTTTACCTCCGACAATCATTATTAACTAGCATAACCCTACAACTCTTCCATAAAGCGTCAATAACAGACACGCTTGAAACAGCTGGTGTATATAGGCAATAAAAACGTAATGTTTCTATGTTTTATCGAAAAACGCAAGTAATATTTCATGGATGGCCTAAATAACGCTCATTACACACGAGACGTCATTTGGCTGATGTAGGGTTACGTCAGTGAGTTCAATATTGGGAAGTTACGTCGTACAAAAGGTGAACGCAAAATGGCAAGTGAAAACATAGCTTTGATTTATTACTGGCGCATGCATGCACTCAGTACCTTCGTAGACTTGATTGACGTAGATAATGACGCAGTCGAATGACGCAGTCGAATGACGTATCAAGCACAACGGGCATTATCCACGATCTAAAGCCCTGTTCATACGAGGCGTCATTTCGACTGCCTCAAAACCTGCGCTCAGCCTGCGCTAATCCAGCCTTAGAAGACAATCAACCCATACGCCAGTTATTAAACGTATCCTTTGCACTGTTCATTCTACGATCATTTTTAACCGCTATCACTCTTGCATGACGCGCAAAAGACCCTACAAGTCACTGATACGATCCTAACGTCAGCGAAATTGACGCCTCGTGTGAATTGGGCTTTAAGCCTGTTTACACGAGGTGTCATTTTAACTGCGTCGGTACTGGGGAGGTAATTACCCATACGCCAGTTATTAAAAGTATTATTTGCACTATTCATTTTGCAAAAACTTTTTTGATCGATATCACTCTTTCATTATTTTATTTTGATTTGGTATATTCATTTTTTCCGTTTCAAAGTAATCATACATGATACATAGTGATTCATTGATTTAACATTAAATAATGCAGTATCTTTCTATATGTCAAACTAAAAATACAAAGATAAGGGTATTTAGAAGAGCACAACAATAATTTACACAAACGGATCATTATTGACCTAACATATACAATGAAATAAAACGGAGGGACATGCTAAGAAGGCAATGCTTGTATGATGCATGCCCCAAAGACTTAGTTACATCATAAAATTTGGGTCAAACAAATTATAAAAATTGAATAAGTAATGGCAAAAATTACGCGCAAATCACTGACGTGGTCCTCAAGTCAGCAAAGAACTCCTCATCGTGTGAGCTAGGCTTAGGAGAATGAAACCCTGGGGAAATATCCATTCTAATGAAAAGAGAGGATAGAAAGAAGCAATTTTTAAAAATGTTCCATCAAAATCGGTTACGAAATGAAAAAGTTATGAAAGTTTGAAAAGTCTCAATTTACTTTCTATGGCGATCCTCAAATTGGCAATGTTGCTTCGAAATGGCAGGTTTAGTAGTACAACTCTCAATATGTTTCGTACACAAAATTTTATATTTTCGCCATTATCTCTAAAGATGCTGCTTGTCCTTTTGTGAACTCAACATATGTTGTGTCAAATACATTTTCCCATGATATATCTTGAGCTAATTAGAAGGAGACAAGCTGCAACTTGAGATAATGGGGAAAATGTGAATTTTGGGGTACAAAACATATGCAGAGCTGTACTACTAAACCTGTCACTTCGGAGCAACATTGCCAATTTGAGGATCGCCATAGAAAGTAAATTGAGAGTTTTCAAACTTTCATAACTTTCTCATTTCGTAACCGATTCTGATGGAACTTTTTGTAAATTGCTTCTCTCTATCCTCTCTTTTAATTAAAATGGACCCCCCCCCCCCCCCGGTTTCATTCTACTTTAAGCCAGTGGATGGTAATAGATAATAAGATAATAGCCATGCAGGCCTCAAGTAGCCCCTAACCCTTTCCCATTTGCTGACATCCAGATTTTGGCTGAAGAACGAGGCAAAGCGATGAGAGAGGTTGAGAAGTTGAAGAAGGTCAAAGAGGAGCTGGAGCTTGAAAACATTTCCATCTCGACCACCTCATTTCAAGGAACCTGCACAGATCTGAATAAAAAAATCAAAAAGCTCGAGAAAAGCCTGCAGGTATG
Organism: Heliocidaris tuberculata; assembly: GCA_025618425.1. NCBI lineage: Eukaryota > Metazoa > Echinodermata > Echinoidea > Camarodonta > Echinometridae > Heliocidaris > Heliocidaris tuberculata. Next base: position 43,285,755 of record CM046838.1, read on the forward strand.
GGCAATTCCACAGGCGTATATATAGTAGATAAGATATAAAAACTAAAAGCAGACCTCCTCACAGCCCGAATATGAGGTGGTGAGTGCCCGAATATTGGTAATTTCACAATGCTCGCGGGCTGCATCCCCCAACCCACTTCGCATACCATGATAAATGTGGGGGTCATGTTAGCGTAGCGTGAGGCATTAAGAGGGCATTGGTGTTATTTGAAAGTAACTGGTTATACCAGATGGATAAAATGCGAGCGAGCAAAGTGACTAAATGGGGAACCTTTGGCTGGGTGTATGGTCGTGCAATCTCCTTTTCAGCTTTACGGTTTCCTGTCTAATTTCCTACATTTTTTTTTTGTTTATGCTGTTAATTTTTAAGCTGGTGAATATAATAAACACTTTTGAATACCTATCAACAAGCATTTAGATTCATGATCATGCCCAATTTTACTCAAAAATGTTTACCTCTAACTTCCGATAACTAGCAATCAGTTCATCATACCATCATGATGATTTCAACCATTTCTCAATCTCCCCAATCCTTCTCCCGAACTCAGACAGCGAATACTGAACTCGTGAGGGGAGAGACGACTATCATGGTTCTGGAAGAAGAAAAGGAAGAACTGGCGAACCAATTAGAGAAGATTAAGAAAGAGAAGAAGGCCATCTGTCCCAAACTTCATAAGGATATAAAGGATGATGCCAGGACCCAAACTAATCTAGACGGAGATACACTGATCTTAGCTGAGGAACAAATCAAGGTAGGCCTATTATCCGGGGGGTGGGGGGCTCGTTTTTCCGAAGTTTCCTTTTTTCGAAGGTTCGTAATGCCGAAGGTTCGTAATTTCGGGAATTCATAATTCCGAAAATGAAATACTAGTAGGGTTCATAATTCCGAACATTTGATGCACTACTCCGAAGGTTCGTAATTCCTAAAATGACATAGGGTTTCGTAATTCCGAAAATGAAAAAGGGTTCATGATTCCGAAGATTCATAATTTTTCTGAATTACGAACCTTCCGAAGTATAAACCCTTTTCCATTTTCAAAATTACGAACCGTAGGAGTAGCAAACCTTCCGAAAAACGAACCTTCAAAATTATGAACCTTCGGTAAAACGACATGTAACCTATTATCCTATATGAACATTAGGGGTGGTTCCAGAGGGGTCACGGGGTCTGGACCCCCACCCGCCCCCTTTTTAAAAGTTTTTGCTTGCTTGTCAGCAACTTTAAGGAGTAGGACCCTCCCTTTTTTTTTTCTTCTTTTTTTTTTTTATATGTCATAATTCTTTCCTGCGCTGCTCGTACTGAGTGGTTGAAAATAATATACACGTGTTGGTCAACTATGCCAAATTCATTTGATATCATTCTTTTTCGTTTATTCTGAAACACAAAGAAGGATAGAAACAGAATATATAAAAGTGAAGGCTGTTGACCCTTGAATTAAGTAGAATTTTAGTAGATTTGTCGTTTTTGACTGGTATTTAAAAAAAAAAATATTTGCCACCAGGTGCTGACTGAAGAGCGAGACAAGGCGTTGAGAGAAGTTTCCAATTTGAGGATGGCGCTAGAGAACACTCCAAGCACCTCCTGCAAGGGGACCGTAGCAGATCTCACATATGAGATCAGGAAACTGGAGAAAAAATTGGAGGTAGTTTATAATTTCTGTAGTTATCATGGTTTAGACAGGGGTGGTGTACGAATGTTCAGTTTAACTCTTGCTGTGCCAAGGGGTTTAGCTCTCTTCAAAATTTTACTAAAAAGTGACCAATGCTTACTTTTCAAATGTCTGCACTTCATTAACCATCTACTGTTTCACAAAATATTGTGTACAAAACTTGTAGGAAATGTATTACCATTTCGTATGATACCAAACATTATTACTTTACCCAACTTTATGCATAAGAATTATTGAAAATTACATTTGAGTTTCTTTTTTCTACATTATTTTTTGGTTTCTCATTATTTTGTTTACTATTATTTAATGTTGAAATAAGGTAATAAAATATGCAATTTTCTCTGGAAATTTCTATGGGAGCATATAATTATAATCATATATTTAGAAGCTTCATTCATGCTCAAAATTCTGATATACATTGACCACCATATACCTTCCCGTGGTCGAGCAATTGGTGAATGAAAATGACGTTATGGCTGTAGTAGAAGAGTCGCCATTTTAATTGCGTTATTACCTGCGCTAATCGAGATTGTGAGGGCAATTAGCCTAGTAATTCAACGCCGCATGTTGGTACCAGAGCTATACCTACAGAAAGTCACGACACTGGAGGTCGCTTCTGATTGGTCATTCATTTCATGGAGCTTCAAATAGTTCCCTCCCATAGAGAATGTACGTGAAAGGGAATTATTGGGAGCTCCAGGATCCGCCATATTTTAAACAAAGACCGAGTACGTGTAGGCTTATTATGCGCGTGTCACAACTCTCTCTTTCAACGCGCTCTGGTTAGCAAAGTTCATTCTGCCTTCATTTTTTTTGTAGGACGTCACTCTCGCATAGCGACTCAAAATAACACGCCAGTCGCTAACGCCGTTCTATGTCATGCAAATGACGCTTGTGACGTTCAGTGCGTTAATAGTGATTTGGCTCGTCCCGAAATTAACCCTTTTGAGACAACTGCCCCCTTTTTGTGGTTTGGCTCAATAACTTCTGATCCAGAGCTCTAAAAAATATACCAGATGCATGAGTAGAAAGAGCAGTTTGAAGAACAAAATGTGATTATTTTAGCCCTGAAATAATTCCTGTCTTGAAAGGGTTAATAGTGGTTTTGCTCGTCCCAAAATTAAGTTTAAGAAATTAACTCCTCTTTATACAAGGGGCTAAGTTTGTTTTTTTTAACGATTACACTTCTTCCTTCTTATTCAGCTCTTCCTTCCAATTCTCTTCATTGTCATTCCTCCACTAACCAGGCCGCGAATAACGAGATAGTTAGCGGAGAGTCGACTATCCTAGTTCTAGAAGGAGAGAAGGAAGAACTGACGAAGAAACTGAAACAGATAAAGAAAGAAAAGAAGAACGTCTCATCGACTTGTCAGAAGATCACCGGAGAGAATGGTGATGCCTTTGAACAATTACAGGTTAGGATTTATTCTCTGTGTTGCCAGTTAGAGATGGAGAGGAGAAGAGGGAGAGGGAGAGGGAGAGGGAGAGAGAGAGAGAGAGAGAGAGAAGCAGGGAGAGAGAGAGAGAGAGAGAGAGAGCGAGAGGGAGAGGAGGGAAAGGGAGGGAGAGATGACGAAAATATACGAGATAGAGAGGGCAGAGTAAATAGGGGAGTTAGGGAGAGAGAATGGAGAGAAGAAAGGAGGAGGAAGAGAGAGGGAGATGGAGAGGAATCTTAAGCAGTTTAGAGCGAATTGAAAGAGAGATAATAAGACAGAGAGGAGGGGATGATAGAAAGAGAGAAAGGAGAGAAGAGGATTCTTAGCTCAAGAAGAGGAACATGTTATACAGTGTGAGTCAATAAAAAGGAAACCCATATTCAACCCAAATATCTTAGAAACAAAGTGAAATCTCTGAAATATATAATAATTGTGTTATAGTTGATAATGTCTTCTTTGATTTGATTTGCTGCTCATCAAAATGAGATTATGGATGACTGAGCACTGGCCATTTTTTTTAAAAAAAGCATGTCAAATCGTCTTTGCCCAAGTTTGGGGTGAATTGTGTTTAGGAGTTACTTTCATTATGTGTGAATGCATTCAACTGGAATGGAGACCATTCAACCAAGCTTGGGTTGACCATCTATTTCATTCCAAACTTGGGCAGAGGCAAATTTGACATGAATCAGGAGAAATGTCACTGTTCTACTGTCCATGGTCAGATTTTATTGATCAGCTTTTATATCAGACTCAATAAATAGCCTTATTGGAATGGGCAGTTTTGATTTTTTTGATTTTTTTTTTTTTGGTGGCAAAACGCAAAAAATAAATCAACAACAACAACATGACAGGCTACAGTGTGAGTAATTGATTAAATCTATATGTATTGATTGCAACAATATTTCAGGATTGAATCTGGTTTCCTTCTTATTGACTCACACTGTATACATACTGTGGGAAAAGAAAGAATTAAATATATGGATTTTATAGATATTATTAAGATAGCGAGCGAAATGCAAAACTTTGAGAAAAAGGAAATGAATGAGACAATCAGAGACACAGAAATGGAATAAGTCAGAACAAGAATAAACGACAAAAGGAAAGAGAGAGAGAGAGTGAGTGAGGTGTTGAGGTACACAAATTAAAAGATTTTTTTTTTACTTTTCTTTTATCAAATAAAATCATAAAAGTAGACGATTTTGAAACGAAGAAACAGAGATAGGCGAATGTAGGAAAAGCGAGATAGAGAAGATGGAAACCGATTCGAACAAAGAGAGAATTATGATAATTTTACGCAAACTGATCGGCATGATCTGATCTACAGCCAGTGGCGGATTTAGGGGGGGCACATCCGGCCCGTGCCCCCCCCCTTTCGATCGTGGCCCCCTTCTAGAACGAAACTTTTTTGTTTGGTTTTTTTTTTTTTTGCTTCCTTGTCAGAGAATTATGGAGGAGAACTGGATCCCCACCCCCCCCCCCCCCCCCCCCCCTTGAGCGAATTTTGGAAGTCTGGCGTTTTTTTTTTTTTTTTTTTTTTGCCGAGAGCTGGCGAGACCAGAAAAATACGGGTCTCCCTTTTCCAAAAGTTGACAAACCTGCATTTGTGTGCACCCTCTTATACAAAATCTTGGATCCGCCCCTGTCTACAGGAATGAAATAATGGGCTTTATTCCTTGTAACATCCGTCCGGTTTGCCATAATCCGTTTTGCAGAAACTATTTTCAGAAGTTCGCTCCATAACCGGTCTTTCGGAGAATGTGTCGTCAGAGGATTCGGCTCTGAAGCTCAGGGAGGCATGGCACAGGCATGAGAGCCGCTACCAAAAGCTTCGAGATCGAGTAGAAGGGATCACTGAAAGAAAGAGGGCTGCCTATGCTAACACTCGGGTAAGAATTTTAGAGGTTGAAAGTATCCCTTGAATTTTAACTTTAGGCCACTATAGGATATATGAGAAATAGATGTGTCTTTTTGTTCCCTTTAAATTGATAAAAAATTGTATATAGAAAAGTAAGGAGCGTCGCTAAACCTTTTTGAATAAGGAGTTGGGTGTGTCGGACACAATTTGCTGATAGTCTTCCAACAAGCAAAAAAGGAAATAGAAAATGAAGGATCACCCCAACGATTGACGCCCTTGAGGAAAAGGGTTCGACAAGGGAGTAGAAGTCGTAACAGGAGTGATATAGAAAGAGAAAGAGAAACAAAATAAAGGAAAAGGGAGAAGCTGATAGACCGTGAAATGTTATTAAGAGAGACATGGAAAATATAGTGACAGGCTCATAGAAAGAATGTATATCATATAGCTGTTTATCAGGTTAGAAAAAATAAATTTATTAACTGTTCTCATTAGGCCAGTAATGAAAGTGTAATCTTAACAATTCTTCTGCTAATTCAACGGATGAATTGCTTCCAACTTATTCTTGTCAATTGTACTATCTATGCATATTTACAATTTAGCTTTTGAGGGAGGCCATCGAAAAGCTGCTTGATGTCGAACCAGGCACGATGGAGATCACCGACCTTGTCGATAAGATACAAGACATTGACCAGTATTATGCACTCAAGATTGACAACATCAATGCGAAACTTGAAGCAAAACAACAGGTAAGAAAGGTTGCCTAATAATATTTTATTAGCGGTAGAAATCTAGCAGGATGATGAAAAAAGGTGATGGCGATAGGATCTTGATGATTGCTAATGATGATGGTAATGGTGGTGGTGGTGATTATGATGATGATGATGATGGTGGTGGTTGTGGTGGTGATGATGGTGATGATGATGAAAGTGATGGTGGTGGTGATGGTGGTGGTTGTGGTGGTGGTGATGGTGGTGATGAGGGGTGATGATGATGATGATGGTGGTGGTGATGATGGTGATGATAATGAAAGTGATGGTGATACTGGTGGTGGTGATGATGATGATGATGATGAGGAGTGATGATGGTGGTGATGGTGATGATGGTGATGATGATGGTGGTGGTGGTGGTGGTAGTGGTGGTGATGATGGTGACGATGATGATAATGATGATGATGATGATGGTGGTGGTGATGATGATGAAGATGATGATATTGGTGATGGTGATCATAACAGTAATGAGTATGCCATGAGAAAGAAAAAAAAAAAGGAAAGAAGATCGCCTTTGAGCTTTACAAAGTTAGAATAAACTAAAAAATAATTAGGCTTTACCGTACCGGCAAATCAAAATTATTAGAAGGAAAGCTCTGCAGTCATAACATAACATATTGGAAGTAACCCATTGCAAATGATTCATGTACATGTGTATGTGATTGTATATTTGTTTTGGTTTGTAATTATGAGCAAAGTCATATGAAGAAAAAAAAACACCATAAAGCTCAAATAATGTTGTATTGAAGTGCTATGGCGATCCCAGTTTGTGTAAATGTTTAGTAACTGGAGATAATTAGGTTACATGTATCATTAAACAATTATAATGTTAATTTAATTTTGTGTAGCAAAATCTCTTCTTTTTTTTATTATGTTGAGCCATCTATCCTTCAAAATTTTATAGCTTTTAGTATCTATTTTATTCGTGGTTAAAAAGTTTGAGCCACTGTACATGCTGTAAGTTGTACTTTCTTCTTCTTCTTCTTCTTCTTCTTCTTCTTCTTCTTCTTCTTCTTCTTCTTCTTCTTCTTCTTCTTCTTCTTCTTCTTGTTCTTCTTGTTCTTGTTCTTCTTGTTCTTCTTGTTCTTCTTGTTCTTCTTCTTCTTGTTCTTCTTCTTCTTCTTGTTTCCCTTGTTCTTCTTGTTCTTCTTGTTCTTCTTCTTGTTCTTCTTGTTCTTCTTCTTGTTCTTCTTCTTGTTCTTCTTGTTCTTCTTGTTCTTCTTGTTCTTCTTCTTCTTGTTCTTGTTCTTCTTGTTCTTCTTGTTCTTGTTCTTGTTCTTCTTCTTGTTGTTGTTCTTCTTCTCCGTCTTCTTGTTCTTCTTCTTCTTCTTCTTCTTCTTCTTCTTCTTGTTCTTCTTGTTCTTCTTCTTGTTCTTCTTCTTCTTCTTGTTCTTCTTGTTCTTCTTCTTCTTGTTCTTCTTCTTCTTCTTCTTCTTCTTCTTCTTCTTCTTCTTCTTCTTCTTGTTCTTCTTCTTGTTCTTCTTGTTCTTCTTCTTGTTCTTCTTGTTCTTCTTGTTCTTCTTGTTCTTGTTCTTCTTGTTCTTCTTGTTCTTCTTCTTCTTGTTCTTCTTCTTCTTCTTGTTTCCCTTGTTATTCTTGTTCTTCTTGTTCTTCTTCTTGTTCTTCTTGTTCTTCTTCTTGTTCTTCTTCTTGTTCTTCTTGTTCTTCTTGTTCTTCTTGTTCTTCTTCTTCTTGTTCTTGTTCTTCTTGTTCTTCTTGTTCTTGTTCTTGTTCTTCTTCTTGTTGTTGTTCTTCTTCTCCGTCTTCTTCTTCTTCTTCTTCTTCTTCTTCTTCTTCTTCTTCTTGTTCTTCTTCTTCTTCTTCTTGTTCTTCTTCTTCTTCTTGTTCTTCTTCTTCTTCTTCTTCTTCTTCTTCTTCTTCTTCTTCTTCTTCTTCTTCTTCTTCTTCTTCTTCTTCTTCTTCTTGTTCTTCTTGTTCTTCTTGTTCTTCTTGTTCTTCTTCTTCTTCTTGTTCTTCTTGTTCTTCTTCTTCTTCTTCTTCTTCTTCTTCTTCTTCTTCTTCTTCTTCTTCTTCTTCTTCTTCTTCTTCTTCTTCTTCTTCTTCTTCTCTTATTATTTTCAGTCTTCAAAAGAAAAGTTACAGAAGATCCGGGACATTTGCAGGGTACGTTCATGAATTATAGTTGCCGATTTGCTTAGAATTGCACTACCCATAATAAAAGAAGATGATATATGCACTAAGTTTCTTATTTGAGTGCAGGTAACAGTATACACCCTTATGTGCAGATGTATACCAACTATTGTAACAATTGTCAATCTATATAAAATTTAAGCTTCATATGTAATTTATAAATTACATACGTCGAATATAGAATGTGCCAAGAACATGTACCGTGCATGCATTTAGAAAACAAAATATGATTAAAACGGGTCATATTGCATCAATTAAGTAATAAGATTATATAACGTAGGTAGTAGGTTATTTTGATTTGATTGGAATTTATCATGTCAGTTATTGTGGGGCCTATGTTTTTATTCTGTGATGCTTTGTATATTACACTCACATATGCAAATTCTTCAGTTCATTTGTAAGTGACGCTACACTCAGAATAGTGAGGTGCTAAAAACACAGGTGCTGCCCAAGGAGTTGCACCTGCCGTGCTAAATCTAGCCCCTCAAGTGCTATTTTTGACAAAAGTTTTTGTGGTGCAGAAGAAATGGGTGCTAAAAACAAGTACTGAGTCAAATGAACCAATCAGACCAATGAATCAGCACCTGAAGAGCTTTGGCAATTCTTCATATCATTTGCATATTGTTTGAAGAAACTACACATTTTTGAGGTTTTTGTCTAATTCAGATAATATTGTCTCGGTCAGCGTCTCAAATATACTCGGTCAATACAAAAAAAGAAAAATGATTCAGAACTGAGTTTGTAATCATTGATAATTTACTATCTCTTATGATTTACTAACCATTTTTAATCATGATTAATAAGAATTTTACATATACATGCATATTAATCTCATGTAATGCGCACTGTAGATGCTATTAAGAACCCCTATGTCTGTTGATAGTGTAAAGTTATTAGCACCTTTGGGAGCAGCTGTAACAAGTACATGTAGCACCTGCACTGGTGCTTAAGCAGCACCACTTGTGCAGTCACTATACGAGCACTTGAAAAGTGCTGAAAATAGTTCTCCCGGTGCTAAAGACAGCACCCTTAGTGCAAAATTAGTAGCACTTTTGGGGGTGCTGTAACAAGTAGCACCTGCACTGGTGCTATAGTAGCACTGCATGTGCTGTCCCTATGCGAGCACCCCAAAAGTGCCTTAATTATAGCCCTCATAATTTCATGTCACGGCCATTCAAATAATCATTAATTATGTCATGTGATCAATATATTTCATTTCTAAGGCTACAGCAACGGAAATGGACATCAAATTCAAGAAGAAGACAAAAGTCCCAGAATTCCTTGCTCTCTTTAGCAGTGTGTGGAACAAACACCAAGGACTTGTGACGTCACTGGACAAGAAACTCCTCGAAAGTAATTGCCGAATTGAAGTAGGTATAATTGTTCCCTTTATGGGAACATAGTGTTATTATTTCTTGTATATTTATCCCCGCACAATCATGGCCTTTGAAAAATTATTTTCAAATGGGTAAGGCCGATTTTATATGATAATTTGATTTAAACACTAGCAGAAACCAAATAATACATTTAATATTGTTATCACTCACGGTACTAAAATCTTCCTATCCATTATATCCACCTGTACAGTCATTTGTCATTTATATTGTTGATGCTTTTAGCTTTGCGTGGTATTATCCCCTCCCGCACCAGGCTTTACATTGTAATTACCTGTCATTCCATCTTCTTCCCTTATTATTCTTTCTTCTCATCATTCTATCATATCATTGCACTATTCACCCTTTCGAGACAATTGACCTCATTTTGTGGTTTGGCTCAATAACCTTTGATTCAGAGCTCTAAAAAATATATACCAGATGCATGAAAAAAAAAAGCAACAGTTTCTGTACATACTATGTCCATTTTCGTTGCATGACCATATTGCGTCTGATACCAGGAATTTTAAAAACGAGAATAAGCTTTAAAATCCTTAAATTGGCAACACATTGGGAGGTTCAAAATCATTGTTTTTTTTATAAAAATTGACAATTTGCTCAACTTTTCGACAAAATTGCTAACCATGTATAGATTTCAAAGACATTGTACATTATCAGAACCATGTAGCACTAAACATGCTAAAAGAAAAATATTATTGTTGCCAATCTGAAGAACATAATGTGATCAATTAAGCCCTAAATAGTTCCTGTCCTGAAAGGGTTAAAGCTTTTCTTGCATACTCTTCTCATTCATTCTTTCCTTCTGTCTATCCCAAGGAGCTAGAGTCCGCTCTAGGTCAGATGAAGGAAGAGTTGGAGCAGACAACCACTTCGAAGGAAATTAAGAAAAAGAAGAAAAGACTTCTGAGGACAATTATTAATACGATGGTACCTAAACAGGTCGAGTATGAATGCAGTAACAGAGAGACAGGCAGAGGCAGACAGAGACGGGCAGAGACGGACAAAGACGGACAGAGAGATAGACATTGGGAGGGAGGAATGGACAAAGAGAGAGAGAGGGGGGGGGGACAGACAGGAAAAAAGCGACAGGCAGAGACGGACAGAGACAGACATACAACCACACAGACAGACAGACAGAGACAGAGGGAGGCAGACAGAAAGACAGACAGGCATACAGACAGGGAGACGGAGGGGTAGATGGACAGAAAGTGAGAGAGGGTGAACAGACAGAGAGAGAGAGAGACTGATAGAGTCATATAGACAGAAAGGACACGCAGAGGCAATAAGAAAGAGACAGACTGACAGAGACAGACATACAGACAGAGAGACAGAGGGAGAGATGGACAGAAAGTGAGAGAGGGGGAACAGACAGGAAGAGAGAGAGAGAGACAGAGAGAGACAGACAGATAGACAGAAAGGGACATGCAGAGGCAATAAGAAAGAGACAGACAGAGAGGGACAGAGAGCGGGTACGAGGGGCGAATAGAAAGAGGGGAGAGGCATGAAGATAGAGTTGGAGTGTCAGACGGGGTGTCAGACGTTAAATATTTTTGTAATATAAATATGGATTTATTGTTTTATTATAATTCTTTTGGAACATGTCATATATTCGGATCATTTAAATCATTTTGATTTGAAATGAATTGATATTCATGGTTTATTTTTTTTCTTCATTTGCTCTAATTTTTAGTCATCAGACGAGAAGCTGGATAAAATAAAGGACCAAGCGGATCAGATCCGGTAAGTAGTCACGAGGCTTTTTTATCACACTATTTTTTTAAGGGGGGGGGGGGGGTTGGGGCTTTGCAATCTAAAATTATAATACTGTATCAATTTTATTCTTAACCATTTTAAACAAATTTTTTCACAATTCAGAAACACAAAAATTCCCATACCAGGGAGTTCATAACTTCGAAAATGAAGTAGGGTTCATAATTCCGAACATTTGTTGCATTACTCCGAAGTTTCATAATTCCGAAAGTTCATCCTTCCGAAGGTTAGCAATAGTAAATGAAATAGGGTTCATTTTATTCTTAACCATTCCATTCCATTCCAAAAATGAAATACGGTTTATTATTTCGAAGGTTCGTAATTCCGAAAAAAGAAACGACGTAGGGTTCTGGTAAACATTGTCGGAATTATGAACCCTAATTCATTTTCGTAATAACGAACCTTCTGAATTATGAACCTTCGAAGTAATGGACGCTCGGAGTAATCGAACTTTTGGAGTAACGAAACTTCGGAATTTTACAGTTTCGGGAAAACGCAATCGAAAGTCTTTGTAGTCGTGTTTTAATAAAGGTAATGTAGAGTTTTGGTAAGCCCTCAAAAACTTTTGTCATATTTCTTCGATTTTTTGTTAATAAATAGCAAGATACTAGCAATACTAAGACACTGTGAAGATTTCGCCTCCTAAAGTTTAATATTGAACAATTAAAAGCCAAAAAATAATTTATATGCCTGGACTCCCATCAACTGCAACATGTACTATACACTATACACACAAGTATAAAACCAATGACACACATGCTGTATCAATGCGAAGCGCCAAGATTGCTGTTCGGGGAGCCGTCGGGGTGGAAAAATCCTAGCATATGGCAGTGATCTAGCGTTCCTTACAGATATTTACACTAAAATTCACTGGAAATCATAGGAGGAATATCAAATGATGTCTTACAAACAACTTTTGATACAAGCATGACTAGGAGAACAATATGAGACTATATTTAACACATTTCTTTCAAGTTTGCTTTTTTGCTACCAATAGCCTATTGTACATGAGCTTTAATTGATTATCAATATCAGGGGCATCGCTATAACATTTTGAATGGGGGTGGGGGGGGTGTGACACCCAAATTTGCTGACAAATTTTTAGTGCGTGAAACTCAAATTTGCCAACAAAAATGCTGCACCCTAATCTCTCCCCCTACAAATAAAAAAAAATTCGCAGATGTAGAGATCTTGATCATACGGGCCCATTTTCGCAAGGGGGGCTGACATCAGAGGCCTTTTGCCCGAATATCAACTTTTTAATATCTAAATTTTTGAGAGCGTGCAATTTTCTTTTTTTTCGTAGTGAAAATGTACAGAAATTACATAATTATCTCGCTGCCCAATTATGTGGATATTCTGGCACCTCGCTGCCCGAATACGAAGTGGTGGTTGCCCGAATACCGGAACTTTAAAAATCCTAGGGGGGTGTGCTGCAGCCCATTGCCGAAGGGGGCGCCTTTTGCCGGAATATTAACTTTCCAGTATTTTGAGAGCGAGCGAATCGAGCGACCAAAAAATTGGCCAATTTTTCCTTCTTTTTCTTTCCTTCTTTTATTTTTTGTTTTCCTTTCCTAGAGTCCCTTTTTCCCTGTTTATAGAAAGAGTAACGACAACCCGTGATTGAACGCCATTTTGGGGCCAAAAAATAGGACGTATTAAAAAAATATGTCGTATTAGCTCTATAAAGGGACGCTAGGTGTGACCAGTGCCATCCATACATAGAGTTTGGCCAACTCTGCTCCAGTGGGTAACGATATGGCGGCCTGTTGCTTTGTTGGGCAAGCATGTAACAAAGGAATATACGCCATGTTGTGCCCAACTGAAACCGAGTTGGCCAAACTCTCTGTATTGATGGCTCTGGGTGTGACACCCCCCCCCCCCCCCCCCCCCCCCCCCCCCCCCTCTAGCGACGCTGCTGATCAATATAAGGGGACATCTATTACTTTTCAGTCGTCTGGAAGCCATTCAAGAATCGAAGTACAGACAAGACCACGAGGTCCTTGCTCTTCATCGAGAGAGCAACGCCATCAGGCAGACCAATGATGATCTCCAGAAGAAACAGAAAGAGCTAGAGGAGGTCATCTTGGAGCTCAATCACCGTCTCGATCTGGAGAAGAAAACCGTGAAAGAACTGCACGAAATCATCCAACTGTGAGTTGTGCCATTGATTTTTAGATTCACCACATAAAGTATGTCAAATTTAAATGATTTTGCTCTGTTTTTTAAAAACTTATATAACAATAAACTACACATAATATATGTGCAGAAAGGGCACAACAAATCTATGATCCATTTTAATCCATTTTTGTTGGAGAACGTATGGGTCTGCCGTTTATAAACCAACATCAAAAATTTGAAATGTTTACTTTTTATTTGTATTGGCAACGCACTGTGGAATGTACTTGATATGTGGTCACTTATTTCTGTGTTAAATATATTATTCCATTTTCTATGTATTTCAGACACATTTAGGAAAGTTTACCTTTTTGCCATCTGAAACACATGAGTTAGTTGTTTTTTAGCTCATTATATTCTTGTGTTTTCTTTCCCATATACGTGCTTCATGATGGGCAGCTTGAAGAAGGGTGATCGGCCTGACCCTGGTGAAATTTTACAACAGAGCATTGTACATCACATCCAAAATAAGGTAATATCTCAGATAACTTCTTTATCATTTTATGTAAATATTATACGGTATACTACGTATTTTGCCTTTCAGTCATTCTAGAATACCTTAAACATACAAAAAGTGTTCTCTCCCGTTCTTATTTTCTTGACCCCCGCACTCTTTGGAATTTTAGATCCTTGGGCCAGTTTCTCGGAACACGTCATAAAGTCTAATTTATTAATCATCACATAGAATATACATGTCTTTCAATGCAAGGATGTCCACGAACTTCGATGTTTTTTTGTTGTTGTTTTGTTTGTTTTGTTTTCATTATTATTATTTTTATTATTATTATTATTATTATTATCATTATTATTATTATTATTATTATTATTATTATCATCATCATCATCATTTATTATTATCATTTCTATTATTTTTTTTTGTTAATTATTATTATTATCATCATCATTATCATCATCATCATCATCATCATCATCATCATTCGGCACTTTCACAAATCAAGTACAACATTATGACGGTTTCGAGGCCTAGCCACAGAAGGTCGCCCGAAAATGAAAAACTTTATTTTTCATGGGCGGGACCTTGTCAGAGAGATTTTTTTTTAAATGCATTGTGCCCCCACCCACCCCCTCCCCTCCCCCCACCGGATCCTGGATTTGGCCCTGGTTAACTGTCCCCGTGTGTCTCCCTTACTTTGAATATCTTTCTCATTATCTGCTCTCTTAGTCTCGCCACTTCCACTTTACACCTTGGCTCTTTCTCTCCCTCATAATCATCTCCACGTACAAACCCATCTGATACTATTTTCCCTTAACCCTTTCGAGACAATTGACCACATTTTGTGGTTGGGCTCAATAACTTTTGATTCAGAGCCCTGAAAAATATACCAGATACATGAGTAGAAAGAGCGAAATTTTCTGCACACACTGTGTCCATTTTTGTTACATGACAATATTGCGTTTGATCCCAGGAATTTAAAAAAGGAGAATAAGATTTAAAATCCTTAAATTGGCAACACATTGAGAGGTTCAAGATCATTGTTTTTTATCAAAATTGGCAACTTTTTCAACTTTTCGCCAATTCTTTTAACCATGTATATTGTTTTCAAAGATATTACCCCTTATTACAATCTTGTAGTACTAAAAGAAAAATATTATTGTTGCCAATTTGAAGAACAGAATGTGATCAATTTAGCCCTGAAATAATTCCTGTCCTGAAAGGGTTAATCATGTTAATTCCTCCATAAAGATGCAGCGATTATTGTATCATTTTGGAATGTGTGCATGCTGTATCATCCGTTTATCATGTTGTACATTATATCTTTGTCATCACCATTTAGCATCAGTGAGATTTTTTGTTATTCACCTTTTCCTATTAAATCATTCTTTGCATATTTGTTTGTTTGTTTGTTTGTGTGTTGTTTTTTGTCTTTCAGCAATAGGTTTGACGGCATTCAACAGGGATACTTGTCGAGAAGCTCCGTATACCACGCACTGTGCATATAGATTTTCAAAAATATGTACTACATAATGAATAATTACATTACATAATGATGTTAAGAATATTACCTAAATTTCAAGGTTACAAAAACAATTATGACGGAAATATAGTTGTCATGCAAATATCGTGATATGTCCAAGGTAATAGACGCATGAGTGGAAAGTAAAAATGGGCTTGGAAAAAAATTGAAATGGAATTTCTTGATTCAGAAAACCTTATTGATGAAAATATTGATAACTATAAGAAGTGCGACAGTCATGCAGTATATCAAGATCGTGAAATTTGCCGATGTCACCGTTGATCTATTAAATCTCATCTTTATCGATCGTGTACATCGCCCTCTGTGTCATTCTAGGGAAGTTGGTTGATAGAGGGCGACCCCCTTCCCCCCCCCCCCCCCCCCGCGTTGTCTATGTCAAAAAGTATGATACTTGAATAAATGAATTCAATTTCTAGACTTTTTCATGTTAAAAGTACGATTCTACTTGTACGTACATGTACATGCATATTCAGAGAGGGGGAGAGAGAAGATTTACAGAGAGAGAGAGAGAGAGGGGGGGGGGGGGCGGGAGAAGAAGAAGAGGAAAAGGAAGAAGAGAAGCAAAAAGGAGATAAAATTCGAGGGAGGGGAGGATTAATATATATTTATGTATAACAGAAACAAATAGAGAGACGATGAGAGAGCCGGGGGGGGGGGGGTATAGACAAACCGAGAGTAAGAAGGAAAGAGAAATACAAATAAGAGAAGACGGTAATAAAAATCTGGAGGTAAAGTATCGCCTGAAAATAAGTAGAAGAATGATCAAAACAGTATTTTAATAAATATGAAAAGGGGCATTAATAACATCAGATGATGAATTAAACGGGAACGTGGAAGTTAGAAGGTAGGAAAAATGAATAATTAAGGGTTTGGATGACATTGATAAAAATCTAATTTAAGCACAAATTAGACATATTGCAATAAAGTAAAGAAAGTCATAAAGTCTGTTCATGAAAAGAAAATGCAAAGGGATACTGATTTAAACCGGTAAATAGTCATACAACGCCTTACACGCTTCACTAATTCCAGCTCTTCCCCGCTCCCTCTCACTCTCTCTCTCTCTTTCTCTCTCTCTCTATCTCTCTCTCTCTATCTCTCTCTATCTCTTTCTCTGTCTTTCTTCTTCACTATGCGTCTGTGTTTTTCTCTCTCTATCCCTCTTTGTTTCTGTAATCATTGTTATTCCATTTTTTTTTCAGTATGAAGTTTGTTTGCCTTTGTGTCCACAGTATTTATCCCACAAAACGTCACTTCACTGCATCATGATGCCATACACTAGGAATGAAGATCGTTGTGTTATCATCTGAAATTAACTTCTTATAGTTTGATTTTATTTATAAAATAGGTATAATCTTGAAATGAATAAAAACAGCTTTATTCCCCCCCCCCCCCATAATATCAGTTTGTTGCATGACTTTATTATATCTAGAAATGAATGTCAAAGGGTGCTTTCTAATATACTAAAGAGTAATTTAATTTATTAACCCTTTCAGGACAGGAATTATTTAAGGGCTAAATTGATCACATTTCGTTCTCCAAATTGGCAACAATAATATTTTTCTTTTAGTGCTACATGGTTCCAACAAAATGCAATGTCTTTGAAAACAATATAGATCATTAGAAACTTAGTCGAAAAGTTGAAAAAATTGCCAATTTTGATTAAAAAATAGTGATTTTGAACCTCTCAATGTGTTGCCAATTTAAGGATTATGAAGCTTATACTCCTTTTTGAAATTCCTGGCATCAAACGCAATATGGTCATGCAAAAAAAATGGACACAATGTGTGTAGAAATTTTTGCTTTTTCTACTCCTGCGTCTGGTATATTTTTTAGAGCTCTGAATCAAAAGTTATTGAGCCAAACCACAAAATGTGGTCAATTGTCTTGAAAAGGTTAAAGGCCAAGTCCACACTATGTCAAGTTGAGTTGAATAAATAGAGTAAAATTGAACAAGCATAACATTGAAAATATATATTCCAATTTTTTTCTTCAATAATATATAACATGGTTTGACTCCTTATGGAACATGTAAAATCATCATTATTGTAACTTATTTTGATACAAGGGATAGATTCTTTATTATCACATCGATAAAAATTGAAATATTTGAAATTTCATATAATAAAATACATAAGGAAAAGTGAGTGTGTGACATCATCGGTTCACTCATTTGCATAACGCCCATGTTATGCATATCACTGTTTCATAAAATAATGCAAAATTTCAAAATGCCGTAACTTTCATATTTTACATCCGATTTCAGTGAAATTTTCACTGTTATGCTTGTTTGATTTTACCATATTTATTCAAATCAAATTGATATTAATGTGGACTTGGCCTTTAATGACTTTGTATTTTTCAGGATCAGGACACATTAACTCTCACAGACTGACATAAATGCAGATTTTTCAGCCTCAAGTTGTCGATATATCTTCTTTTTATAAATAACAACAACAAAAAATAAACATTTGTATAAATTTGGAGGAAAAAGGTTGATGCAAATGCAGCTGCAGCATTTTCTGTACCAAAATACATTGTATTAATCGTCGCCTATAAGTCTCTCAGTATATTTTACACAAAAATTCTCCTGAATTCCTTCTCAACAAAGAATGATTATTGACCAGAAGCAGATCCCCTCTACATATATGCAAAACATAAAATACATTTTTGCATGGTCACCGTACATCAAGTTCACACAAGCAGTAATGTTTTTATGTTGGTATAAAAAAAAAAATCTTTAAGAGGGAATCGAGTCCTCGTTTCGAGGTTCCAAGTGCTTATATGAAGTTGCAACAATCTTTATTTTTATTCAAACAGATTAGGCAATAATCACCCTTTTGAACATCTGGGTACTTATAATTTTGTGAGGTTTCTCATTCTTTTCCGGTAGGTTTGGAAGAATATCAAAGAAAAAATATCCCCTGAAAAGAATTGCCTTCCAAACGCCCTCATGCATGCTTTCATGCCACATGTAAGTGTAGTCCCATATACACATTTCTGTGTGCAGTGCATGTGACTTTCTGAAAGACTGAGTCAATTCCTTAACATTTTGATGGAGTGTAAACCATTTCTTTTGTATACAGAATAATCAGCCGTTCCCAATAACTTCCAGACATGTTTTAAACAATATAATCGCATGACCAGAACCCGGGGGGGGGGGGGGCACTCAATTTTTTTCAGACGAGGGTGTGCCGCAGCCGCCCTCCAAACGGGTGTCTAAGGAACGGACTTAAAGGGCAAAATACAGGGTCTTGGGAACTACGGAACTCACAGCAGCAACAAGGTCTTGGGAACTGACAACCTTTATTTTAGGTCCATATGCGTATATTTCGAAGCACTCAGGATTCAGTGCCAGCGACATTTTAAGGCTATATAGGGAACGGATCAGAGCGTGTATTCGGGGCATTGCAAAAAATAATAATAATAATAATCTCTCCCCCCCCCCCCCCTCCCCCGGAATCCGCTCTTATTAATTCGCCCCTGAAATGCAGCAGCTTTTTAATGGCTGGAGACTTTATTCGGATTAATATAATTCGTTTCATGAAATATGCAAGTATATCTGTAACTATGTTAAGTCTAATGGTCAGCCGACGAAATATAACCCAGTAGTTAAATGCAATCATCGAAGTTGTATTTCGCAGCAATCGTGAAACAGCTGTAGAACAATTACAGCAAAAACATAAATTTATAGTTTTATAAAAATGACAAAAATGAACGAAAGAGTGTGGAAACAATCAGAAGGGAATAATAAAAAGCTTCCAGAAAAAGCGATGCACAATGGGGTATTTTTTTGCGCTTGAACATCATTTCTCTCTGTCTGAAGATATTAGTACTCGTCTTTTGCATTCGTGGTCAATCCCGACATCGTTACCTAGTCATTGAAGGCAAAGCCGTTGTCGTATAGAGATCGCATAGGTTATGGTATTTGTTATTATTGTTGTTGTCGCTGTTGAACCTTGTTCTTGTTGTTTTGCATCCGTGGTCGATTGCCTGCGTCATCATAAACCTGTATAGATATACCACAGGTCATTCGCGTTCGTGGTCATACGCCACTACCTAGCCCTGCGCAGGGATATCGTTGTCGCAGTCATATCAAAAGTCTTTCGTATCCGTGGTCATCGACTACGAAATCATTAATTGATCCTGCGGGGTAATATCGTGGTCGTATGGAGGTCCCACATATCTTTCGCATCAGTGAATGCTACTGTCAATTGTTCGGCCCTCGCCTCTGCGTAGGCAAAGCCTCCTTTCCGCTGGATGTAACCCATGTGGAAGAGTTGCCACTCGGCTGGGACAGAGAATCGATTGAGCCGACTCGGGTCGATCTTGGACCCAGCCCCGCTGATGAAATGCTCTACAGGCGACCCCGGTTCATGGATATGCTGCAAGTTAGAATATTGGAAAATATTGTAATTCAAATTTAGTCTCCCTCCCTTCCTCCCCTCCCCTTCTGACAGTCGTGTATCATCCGGGTGACCACATGTTTTCCCAAACCCCCGTAAACAAGTTTCATCCATTGGTCAAAATCACACCCTTTTCGAGTTTTTCGCTCCTTTTATCTAAAAAAAAATCGTTGGATAATACTTATAATATTGAATGGCCTTGAGTGGGATACAGGGGTATATTTGTGAGCTGTGAGCATATTTTCTAAGCGATTGCGATATACACTTGTCCCACGAAACAAAAGAAAATTACGGGTACTTTTGCGCAAACCATGAGATACACCATTTTTTCCCGGTCGGCTGAAAACCCTTCATACAAATAATAATGCAAACTATTGAACGATTTTTAATGAAAAATGTGTGATAGTCTCAAAAGACGAACCACACATGACTGCGTTCAACCAATCAATTGATTATAGGATATAGGAGTGGGCTGTGTATAATTATCATGATTGCCGTTATTATAATGCTACTTCTTTCTTTAATCAATCCAATGATATTAATGGTTTCTCATTTTGTGATTTTCATGGGGGAAAAAGGGGGACATCGATCTCTACCACATGGATATGTCCTGTAGCATTGTCCGCATGGCTCTATGCGAGCAGTTGATGCGGCCGCACAACCAAAATTAGGAGCCCTACACTCAAACACAGTATGTGGGACACCGTGTACTGTTAAAGTGTACTCCCTTGCAAGAGATACATAATTTTCACATTAAATAGCCTTTAGAATTCGTAAGGATAAACTTGTTTTGCCTGTTTGTGCAGTTAAATTATGGAAAAGACTTTACAGTGCTGACTTATTTGATACTACTAAAATGCATAAAATTGTACTGAAATATAATTTATAGTAGAGCGCTAGCGGCGGTGTTTTTCTGCGATCCCTAACATGGCGACCAGTGGCATCAAACGTAGAGGGCGTCGCTTTATCCACTCTGCACTGGTAGAGATCGATATGGGCGCGGGGGGGGGGGGGGGGGGGGGGGGAGCTATCAAAATGGTGTCCAAACTTCTTTACCTGTAGGTTATGGTCATGGCCAGCAAAGTAAGCCGAGACGTTATACTGCTTGAGAAGTGGTTCCAGTCTCTCTACGAGGCACTGTGTAGGACCATGAGTACTTATTGATCTGACGGGATAGTGGCCAGCTACTATTACATAGCTTGCACTGCATAAATCAAATAAAATCAAATTAATTCATTGAAATAAGAGTAAGTACAAAAGAAGAATTAAAACAGATAACAAGCACGATAAATGGAAAGGAAGCATTATTACCCAAACATAGTACAGTGTTCATGTATAGGCATCCGGCCAAACTCTTCCGGTTTCAAAAATAAATAACCTATTTTCAGCCTGTATTACTTATTCTATCACTGTACATATTACTACTTAAGGTGACACAGATCTTACTTATAAGATTAGCATCATACAGGTTTGAGCACAAGCAGAAGTGAAATGATTCTATCAAGGGTGCATGTATGATAAAACATTTTTTGGGGAGAGAAAATGGAAATACATTTTTTTTTCAGGACAGGGCAAATAGGAGAGGAGATACGTCACGCCGAGTTGCCAATTTGTGTTTGATTGATTACAACTTACTTTAAAACTTCATAACTATCTGAATTTGTTATCGGATATTGCTCAAAATTTCAATGATTTGTTTCCATGGTTTCTTTAATATTTCAGCTTCTTTTAAAACCGAGTTGATATCAGCGTGGACAACTCCTTTAAATGCAGGTAAACAAGAAAATTTCGGTTAATTGGTTTTGTTGATATCGCCACTCTCCCATAGCAGATAGCCGGATACATAATTTTTTTTCTCGCAGGGGTGCTTTTTCGGTCTGCAATTGGTGCCGGTGCACAAAACACAGCAAAAAAAAAAAATTTAATAAAAAAATTAATTTATTTTAAAAAAAATTAGGGGGATTTTTGCGTACTCAAGGTAGTGGAGGATTTATGCAGGGAGTAATTAGGCCCGTCCCTACCCCTTTGAAACACAACTGGCATACCTTAAGTACACACCAAAAAAAAATGTTCATTAATTGAAACACGATAAAAACTACTTTCGAAAAATAAACTCAGGGCAATTTCAAAGGCCTATTGTACTGCCCACAGAAATCAGGTTCGGATTACGCAATACGCCATTGTAATGTTCGCACATTTCTAAAGGTGATAGACAGGGCTATTGAAATTGCCTTCAGTTGATTTTTCGAAAGTAGTTTTTATCGTGTTTTGAGTATTTTGGGGGGCATTATGACCCCTATGTTACAACACCCGTACCCGCCCCCCCCCCCTCCCTACAACCACCACTGGTCACACAACAGAGTGAAATGCATTCGTTATTAGTTTTTCATTCAATAAATTGTACGCAGAGTTATGCTAAGTAATCTGTTGTGGAAATTGTAACTGATTTATCAAAAAGAAGGTATTACATAGTCATATTACCGGGGGAGTGAAAATATAGTGAAGATATAGTGAAAACAGAGTTAAATGTCACTCTTTGCTCTTTGGAGATCACTCTAAGATATTCACTCCTAAACGAGTGATCACTGACTACTAGGGGAGTGAGAATAGAGAAAAAATTAACTTTTTTTTTTTAAAGTGTCTATTCGTTAATCAAGTCCATGTATCTTACTGTTCTGTGGCGTTCAGCTCGCGTTCCAACCAGGCCCAATGGTCCTCGGCAGCGGAGACGTTGAAGGGGATGGTAGGGGCCTCCTCCAATCCACAGAGAAGTATGGTATCTATGACTATTAAGATCAGCTGGGCATCAGGATAGTGTGAGATACGGAACTCCTTGGTGTAATACAAACTCGGAAAATGCCTGTAAGGTAATTGATTAATCAGTATTTGGTTAAATGTTTGACTGAGTGAGTGACTGATTGATTGATTGATTGATTGATTGATTGATTGACTGATTGATTGCGTGATAAATAAATTCATTGATTGATTGACTGATTGACTGGTTGGTTGACTGAGTGAATAATTGATTGGTTGGTTGACTGACTGACTGATTGATTGGTTGACTGATTAAATGATTAATAATGGTTGGTTGATTGACTGATTGATTGCTTGGTTGATTAATTGATTGATTGAATGATTGGTTAGTTGGTTGATTGATTGATTGATTGCTTGGTTGATTGACCGATTGATTGGTTGCTTAGTTGGCAGATTGATTGATAAATCGATTGATTGACTGATTAATCCATTCATTCATTGGTTGGTCGTTTAATGAATGTAATCATTACTTAATCAAATTAGTCGTTATTCGGGGACTGGATTGATAAAATAGAATGAATCACTGAATATGCAGGCCCTCAGATATTGATACTGATTGGCACGCTGACAGACTTTGGGGTTATTGGTCGAAACTTTCCGTTTCATTCCTCCGATATCTAATATTGATTATCTCTGACATGCATTAAGAATACAGAAAATCATTGGATGTGTGCCAATGACATGTGGAAAAAACAAATGAGAAATCGGAAATATCCCTATTGTTCCAATAAATTTACATTTATGGCAGTGCTGCAACATTCTGATAAGTACAACGACCTTCTTTGTGTATAGACTATATCATGCAAACCTGTATGTATAAAAGGAAGTACATAAAGGAAGCAATATTGTAACCTCAATCCCACACAGTAAAATATTGCTTACTGGACAATAATTGATAAGCATGGATGTGTTTGGCAGACCCAGTACTAGGGGATTCTCCACGACCCCCTGTAGAGCCCCCAAAAGTAGAAATCTACCACAAATGTAAGAATAACTGAAAAAAACATTGCACTCGCAAATGTCAAATAACGTCTAATGTAAAACATTTTGCCCACTGATGTAAAAATCTGTTTAAACACAAATGTAAAAATGCCCATTTTTACCACAAATGTGAAAACAGATTTTCAAATCCGTAGGCAAATTGTTTTACATTTGTGGTTATTTGACATTAAACATGCTTCTGAGATAATCGTGTTTAAAGACTTTGTCTGTTTAACATGCTAATTTGAATACCTTAATTTTATCCGATCATCGTTAAACAGGTGATGAGAGTGGAATATTTTCTTTCATAGGCATTGGATATTTTTAAAAAGAAACGCAGTATTTTGGTTTTAATCCCTGCTAGAATTCGTATGCCGGTTCGTAAAATCAGCAGTATTTTTGGTTTAATCCCTGGTAGAATTCGTATGCCAGTTCGTAAAATTAGCGACGAATTTGCGGGTGCAATGTTTTTTTCAGTTATTCTTACATTTGAAAATTCATGTGAAAACTCATTACTTGCATAATGTACCGATGTAAGATAGGTTATGTATGTGTGTGCGTGCGTGACATTGTGTATGAGGTTTTCCTGAGCATTAAAATCCCTACAATATTGAAAAAGCCTTTACCACAAATGTCAAAACATGTCAACCGCAAATGTGAAAACTCATTAAACTAGTCGTTTGCTAGTGGTTTCCCTTTTTATGGATCATTTTACAAAGGCTGGGGAGGGGCTGATCATAAAAGTCAATGACAGGAAAATTTAACATAATCGCAATACAACAGCAATTTATTTTATCAGTCTCAAAAGGGCGCTTCATATAAATTAAATTGGAACGAGATTTTTAAGCTTCATTTACTAGTGGGGCGTGTCAAATTTCAGCGCGACAAAAGCACAAAATTTGGCACACAGGTAGATGGATACGTTCTGCCCGATTCTAGGACAACTACCCCAGGAAAACTACCCCGGACAACTACCCCAAGGTAATTGTCCTGGGGGTAGTTGTCCCGGGGGGGGGATAATTGTCCTGGGGGTAATTTTCCTAGGGGGTAGTTGTCCGGGGGGTAATTGTCCAGGGGGTAGTTGTCCGGGGGTAGTTTTCCAGGAGGTAGCTGTCCTGGAATCGGGCAGAACGTATTCATCTACCTGTGTGCCAAATTTGGTGCTTTTGTCGGGCTGAAATTTGACACTTTGCCGCCCCACTAGTAATTGAAGAGTAAAAATCTCGTTCCAATTTAATTTATATGAAGCGCCCTTTTGAGACTGATAAAATGAATTGCTGTTTTATTGCGATTATGTGAAATTTTTCTGTCATTGACGTTTATGATCAGCCCCTGGATTAATGTCTTGGCAAAGACGCTCGTGCCGGGCTGAGATTCGAACCCTCAACCCTTGGATTGAGAGTCAAGTGATATATTAAAAATGAAAAAGTCATGGAATTGTAGACTATGGGTGACTTTATTCTAAGCAAAACGTTCTTCAGAATGATCAAAATATGTGCCACAGGTGCCCATTATCAAAAAGGGCCCAAAGTATTTTTATGTGTTAAAAAAAAAAGTAAATCACTATTTCAATATCAACCATAAGTGTTCTTTTTTAACCACAGCACCTGATTTGGCAAACAGGTAAATAAATATGTTTTAAGCAAAATTGCATATTCAGCCATCTCAAATCGGCCCCTGAGGCCTGTTGTTCCCATTTGTCTATATGGCCCAATTAGGTACCGTTTCCTGTATACTTAGTTTAAAATCCAAACATTGTAGCAAATTTGGGTTGAATGAATATGTTGAAATCATATTCCAAATTTCGAGGCCTCTAGATGCTGAAGGAAATTGCTTTAGGTGCCCATTTTCAAATAAGGGCTCAGTTTATATAAAAATGTATGATAAAATTTACTGACGGGAAGAAAGGATGCACAATTATTTTGATTGTTATAAGGGAGAGACATCACCTCCTCTAAAATGTGACTAATAATTGTTGGACACATGTGCTTATTATAAAAAAAAGGCCCCAAATGATTTAATGTATGCGTAGAGTAAGATTTTCAAATCTTATTATCTAAATCTTAATTGTGCATTTAGAAATAAACATGATAAAGGCACCATATTTGGTGAAAAGGTACCTGAATAATAATAATGATTGGACATTGAGCCCTCTTAAATATGGCTCATGAGTCGGGGTGTGCCTATTTAATAAATATAGCCTCTGCAGTATTCATATTCCTGTATGATTAATCCGAAAATAATATATTAAAGATAATTTAGTTTTAATGAAATAAGAGGAATTTATGTTTAAATTTGTCAGGCCTTACATTTCTGAAAAAGTATTTTAAGTGCACATCGGCACCAAATCAGAGCTCCAATTCCCAACGTGACATTAGAGCATTAGGATGTGGGAGAAGGGATATCCCCCCCCCCCCTCTCTCTCTCTCTCTCTCAATTTATTGTTCCCCTTATCATTTTGTGCCCATCCCATAGCTATGCCAATGCCCAGTAAATAGCTTGTCGTCTTAAGATTAATGGAGCCCAAATATAGGGCCTACCACTTTCGTGGCACTTTTGTACTTTCTTTTATACAGGACCTCAAGATACTCAGGTGGAATATCTGTCGGGGCCCTGAGATTCTGAGTAAGGCTGCACCTTACGCAGTTTTTTGTCGACCCATGTTTGTTTGATTAATACTGGGTGTCCGATTAATCTCCCAATCCATGCACTGAAGGGCCATTCTCAGTCACGTGTGTGACCAAAATCATGAAAAAATAGTTTATTTAAACCTAATTTTTTTTCAGTATTTGTCTTGTAGTAGAATTCTCTCATTTTGGATATTTAAATTACAATCTTGCCTCCAAAAGCTGGAGGGTAATTATTCTAAATGAGAGTACATCATTTTCTTTCAGCAGAGGTCATAATTAGGTCAGTCACGTGTGTGACCTCCCACGAAAAGGAGTCTTTCTTGTTGGTATTCAAACCTACGTTTAGTGTTGTATATCCCTTGGAGTGGAAGTTTCCACTTTTCATTGTTGTATTGTGGGATTGCTGTGAACAGTTTGAAAGCAATTTTCCATAAATGAGTGAACATTCTTTTCTTTTAGAGGTGAAAGTTGGGTCGGTCATGTGTGTGACCACTCAAAAAAGGGCGTTTTTAAATGTCTCTGTAAAAACATTATGGTGGGGAAATGACTTTTCTTGTCAAAAAAGGGAAATCTTTTTTATGTAAGAAACTGCATGATATTAAAAATCTAAAAAATGTAATCTGATTTTCCGGCAATGAGACAAAATTAGATGGGAAAACACAGAACATAATTTTCATCAAGAATGCTTGCATTGCATTCATGGATGTTTTTTAAAGCTACAAAATCTTTTGAGTCCTGTTGAATGAAATCATTGCTTACTTGAACAAAAATAGTTTCCTGATGAGAAAAACGAGCTGTTCCAGCAAAAACATATAAAGTCCTTCCCACTGAAGATATAATTAGCAACTTCACACTAGATGTATTACTATCAAACCTTTGTCTCAGTTCTTGAAGTGTACTATTCTTTTTACATATCCTCTCTACAAATCAAGTTGTTTTAAGCATATAAATTATATTGATGCATAGCTATTGTACTCATTCTGACTTTGTTACAATTATCATCGACGTTTGTAAACTTACCAAGTCAAGGACTAGTTCATTTGCAGGAAAGCACTTTTAAGCACTTTTAATAGGATTGATGACTGTCTTGAAAATCATCAATCCTATACGATTCATGAAAGCCCTAATCCGATTAAAGGGCAGGTTGAGTACTGGGAAAGGTAAAAAATAATTTGTGAGCTTTCTCATTCCTTTTACGTCAGTTTGGAAGAACATCATATTAGAAATTGCCCCTGAAAAGGATTGCTCTTCAAATGCCTTCATATTCAAAATGTGACGAGAAACATCTGAAATGTTCGGGCCGAACATGTGTATGTAGTCCTACATACACATTTTTGTGTGCAGTGCATGTGACTCTCAGCAGGATTGAGTCAATTTATTCTCATTTTGGGGATTCCAAAACCTTACAGCATACACCAATTCTAAATTATAATAAACCTTTCCCAATTGCTTTGAGACAGTTTCTTTCACAATGTTATTGCATGACCAGGGCCCTCTTGCATAAAAAGTTGCAATTTAACACAAATCAAAAAACAAAACGCAAGTCCCAAATACGTGATCCTGATTGGTTGAAAATCGAGTTGCGTTTAATTTTTTGAGTTGCGTTTAATTTTTTGAGTTGCGTTTAATCGCAACTTTTTATGCAAGAGGGCCCAGAACTCAACTTTATCTTTAATACTCTCGAAGATTACGTCAAAAATACTTACGGCCAAGTACACGTAGGAAAGGGTGCAAGTACAATTTAATGTCTGAAAATGGCCAATTGTACATCGTTCAAAACCACTGTCTACCGCT
Source organism: Heliocidaris tuberculata (assembly GCA_025618425.1). NCBI lineage: Eukaryota > Metazoa > Echinodermata > Echinoidea > Camarodonta > Echinometridae > Heliocidaris > Heliocidaris tuberculata. The sequence continues at coordinate 43,313,598 of CM046838.1, forward strand.
AGCTCAAGTGTATAATTCCATGCCAAAGACACTGTCAAAGGTCTACATAAATATTTATTAAAGGAGAATGAAACCTTGGGGAAATATCCATTTCAATAAAAAGAGAGGATCGAGAGAAGCAATTTAAAAAAAGTTCCATCAAAATCGGTTACGAAATGAAAAAGTTTTGAAAGTTTGAAAAGTTTCAATTTACTTTCTGTGGCGATCCTCAAATTGGCAATGTTGCTTCAAAATGGCAGGTTTAGTAGTACAACTCTCATTATGTTTTGTACGCAAAATTTCATATTTTCTCCATTATCTCTAAAGGTGCTGCTTGTCTTTTTGTGAACTCAACATGATATATCTTGAGCACGTTTACGTGCAGTTGTCAAAAAAAAAAAAAAAAAAAAAGTAGATGGTGTTAACCAGTATTTGCCGTGCAACACCCCTTTTAAGAGATGTCATAGACTCATCGGAATTCTACTATTCATTCACTCAAATAATCCAGATAAATCGGCGGGTCTCACCATCTCTCCGATATTTTGGAGTATTCTATCTGGGCTGTGATGTTACCATACCAATCGTGGTTACCGGCTACGATATACCAAGGTACTTGTAAGGACTCAGCCGTGTAGACATCTTCAAATGTAACCTGTTTCGAAACAAACATGAAATGAGAACTTCTTTATTACACCAGTATAATAGCCAATAGTCGCCTCATAATATTCTACCATCTTTATCGCTGAAGGTACGCTGTGACAAAATAAAATGAAACTTTTTATAATAAGCTAGTTCGTAATTAGTTCATGGTACAAATGACTCTGAAATCACCCCCAATTTGTGCGCGCACGCGCATTTGTCTAGGTGGACTTGGTACAAATGGCCTTTATCTTCACGTGCACAAATAATTACGAACTGGTTCATTATTGCTGAAGTCGTCGTGGATAGTATACATCTTTGAAGGTACACACACACACACACACACACACATTAAGGACTTTTCGATTGTGTGGACGAGGACGCCGTTCTCGTTCTCTAGCGGTGCCAACGCTTGCCGTCTACTCGTCCCGTCCACCTTGTTGGAACCATTTCGATTTTAGTCGACGCATGTTCACTACGTCATGACGTCATGGCCCGCCCCCTCTGGCACTGCTGAGGCTACGCAGTGCGATTTCATCCATTTTGAGACCCGATGACGTCATATCGTCCAAGGTGGACGTGAAAACCCTCGTGGACACGTTCTCGATTCTGGGACTGGACGTACTAAAGAACATGGAGCATGCGCAGTTTGTTAAAATGACGTCATCATGCAGCAGTCACAGTGTGGACGTGCAAATCGAAAACTCACTATTAATATTCTTCTACGCCGTTATCATTCCAAATTGTTATGGTCGTCTCCTAAAAGGTAAGGTGTCACATGCAAAATGAAATGATAGATCCACTAATGCTTGTAATATCAGGCCGATAAAGTTTTTTTCCATTGTAAATCACAATTCATTGGATTGTGCATATAGATCTATCTTAAACTGCTGGGAAAAAGTATGCAAGACATTTTCCGGCGCCTTACGGCATGACTATTTTCGCCGGGGTTGTCAACAATCATGCTGCAATCACAATAACTTTCTATGGATTTAAGGTATAATCACCAAATTCTTACCCAAGGTACACATCTTAAAGGCGCAGGTCTGTTTTGAAAATGAGTTAAATCTGACCAAAGTCAAACGTCGAAAGGTCAATGAACTTTCTGAAAAAAGCACTGTAATAACAATAGCTTCCTATGGATTTCATGTAGATTCACCAAATTCATACTACTGGTAAATCTCTTAAAGGCGCAGGTCAAGAATGAAAATGAGTTGAATCTGACTAAGGTCAAAGGTCAAAAGGTCAGTGAGCTTTCTACAAAAAAGCACTAATCACAACAACTTTCTATGGATTTGAGGCAAAATCACTAAATTCATACCACATGTATAGTCAAGGATTGTAATTCCGAACAGATTGTATTACCGAACGTGTAAGTAAAGCGCCTAAAATGGGTTTTCATACCCTTGGGATTACGCGTATGAAAACCACACTATTGAAACAAAGGTTGTGTCTTTTTCCCATAGGTTTCACACGTTCGGAAATACAGTACCTTTTTCAAGGGACCAAAACGCCGCGTCGTTGGAAAGGGGTTCACTCGGAAGGGAATATCGTATTAAATCTAGGTTGTCATTTTAAAATTCCAGCAACTAATTTTTCTGTAGGACTTTGAGCATTCATTATGTAAGTTTGACAGATATTCGTTTGATATTTAATTTTCTATCGTTGATTTTCTGAAAAGTGTTCGGACACTGGATCAACCACCATACATCTCTTCCAGTCACAGGTCAAGTTCGAACATAAGTGGAATCTGACGAAGGACAAAGTTCAAGAGGTCAATGAACTTTCAGTGAAATCACCTCGCATGTAATAACCTTTTGTACCTTTAAGGTAAGATCACCAAATTCAAATAATAAGTATATCTCTTGAAGGGGCATGTTATGTTCGAAAAATAGGTCAAATCTGACCTATGTCAAAGGTCAAAAGGTCAATAAACTTCATTGAAGCCACTGAACACATCTAAGTTTTATTTTAACAGCCCCGGGTTTTTTCGCTTGAGTAAGAGTTACGTTTAAGATATAAAGTATTAACAGAATGTTCAAACAGCATCGTCTCGTTTTCCAGGGATAAAATGTATGTAACATCATCATTATTGCTAATAAAGCTGTCAGACCAAAGTTCACATTCTCATTCGCATAGCGAGATGTAGGCGTGACAACGCTTAGCGTTTGCCTTGTTTAATAGTTTTTATAGATAATCTTGATGTCTAAAATGTGTTCTCTATGCCTGTCGAATACCATGACGAATACAATGGACCAGGGGCCCGTTGCATAAAACTTACTATAATAGTAACTTTGCTATTATAGTAACTTTTCATGGAAAACTGGATTTTGATTGGCTGTCTCAACATGACACGTTGCTCAACAGCCAATCAAAATCCAGTATTCCATGAGAAGTTACTATAATAGCAAAGTTACTATAAGAGTAAGTTTTATGCAACGGGCCCCAGGTCCGGTTTCATAAATCTTGTTATCAATGACAAGTTACGATAGTTGTTATAAGCTACTGAAATCATTGAATTTCATTGGCTAAGAACAAATGGTCATAGATCTGCACCAGTCGTTATTGATAACATGTTTTATGAAACGGGACCCCAGGAGTGAGTCCATACTTTTTCCTTTGAATACCTACTCGAAATCGTGGATCATGGACATGCTTCACTCCGTTCTCGTAGAAATTATCACCAAGCGTGATGACGAAGTCCGCTTTGAAGTTTTCAGCGACCTTGCCAGCAGCCCAGGCGACGTCCTCCTGATCATACGTGGTATAGGGAGGTTCGTCCTGGCCTCCGATGTCACCTATTATGAGGAAACGAACCTCCGAGCCATCTGAGAGGAAGAAGGACGTTATGGTCATATTTTGAATAATTGAAAAAACGTTATGACAAATATATATATACATGTAGTAATTTCATACATTATTCTTTGGTTACTAGACGCCACAGCTATTAAGCTATCAGCGTCTTAGTATAACAAATGATGAAAAACACTTATGTAAAACAAACAAACTACAATTACCGTATATAATATAACAAGTAAATCTAGATGGTCTTGGAAATTAATATTGGATAATAATAGATAATCTTTAGAGGTGTGCAAAACGAAGAGATCGTGACTGATAAATGAGATTAGATAAACAACTAAAACAAAATAAACAAACAACCAAAATAAACCGTATTAACCTACCCTCTCCACTTAAAAAGAGCATTGACATCTCTTTTTAAACCAGTTGTGTACATATAGCCTATACGTACAAATTCTTGCATGTGGTTTTTTTGCTATTATGTTGTAGGTACCGTATATTACATTAATACATGTATTTAGTTCTTCATTACTTTTGTTTATGAAATGAAAATTCAAGAATGATCCTACAAGATGATTTGCATTTGAAATATTAATTTTCAGAGAATGCAATTAAAATTGTATTCGGATCAACATATTGCTTTAGTTATTTATTTAATTTGTTTATCAGTCGCAATCTCCTTTTTAAAGCAGACTTGGACAGTTGAAGAACCAGACAGGTATATGTTTTATCTGCGGGAGAAATGGCGGTTTAGAATAATAGTTGCAAAATGATAAGAGTATCAATATTTGATAACTAAAACCCGCACGGGAAAACTGCAGATGAAACTGTAACCGTTGACTCTGATACAAAAGGATCAATCTATTGGAACAAGAGATGATCCTGTACTACTGCTGGCATAATACTTCAGGCAAAATTATTTGAATACATTCCGCGGCTCTATCCAACTTAACTGTTTAATATATGTTTATGTTGATTAATGTGAAATCAAACGATATTCTACATAATTTTTTTAAATGCTTTGAATAATTCCTGTTGTATGTTTTTCTAACACCCTTATAGGGTCCATGATCTCACTCTGTGATGAATCTTTGTTTCATGATTTGAAATGTTGAAATGACTTGTGCATAAAAATATTAAGTTGTTAACAGGACCTCATGGAAGACCAATTCCAAAGGTGAAATCAGCTACCCTTTATAATCATCAGAGTAGAATAAATGAATAAATAAACAATATCGCATTGGTTCAACCTTAAAATGTTTCCTTGGCTACATCATATGTGTGTGTGTGTGTGTGTAAAATATATATATATATATATATATATATGTAATTAATTAATATGATTATAATAATATTAATTATATTAATTATTATAATGGTTATTACTATTATCATCATTATCATTATTATTGTTGTTGTTATTTCACTGGATACCGCTTTTCGGAGACACACGACAATGCGGTTTATTCCGTCATAATAGCGCGACCTACGTACGGGAGACATAAGTACAAAGAAAAAATACAAGGAGTGTCTCCCTATTACACCAGTTTTGGGTTTATATATATATATATATATATATATATATATATATATATATATATATACAGTGCGTCCCAGAAAAAACGAAACCGAGATTTATCGATGTTTGATCATATCTTAATCACAATTATGATTAATGAATGACATATATTTGTAAAGCTTGGATCCTCTTCTTTCATTTGATGCCACTCATATGATACATACTTCACGCATGAGTGCATAAAGACTGTAAAAGACAATATGAAGCATGACTACCAAAAAGTCGTTTGGCCAGCGATATCTGAATTTCAAAGAGATAATCACATTTCTACAAAGATGATTTTCTGCCCTTTCATATGACACCTCAATCGGGAAAAATGAGCCAGGGATGACAAAGCTCTTTTGGTGTAAAATGATGCGTGCATTTCCATGATTTATTAAACGAATCCGTTTCCACTGGCTGCGTGTCCTAGCAATAAACAAAAACAATACAAAAGACTTCATGCATGGCTGATCGTCAACAAAATGGAGTGGTTAGTACAAAATGATAAATGCTGATTGATATAGTCTGGGAGCCTGTCCCGAAATAGTCAACCCATTTTACATATGAGATTTGACCCCTTAAAGCTTGTCAGCTCGAGCAAAGCCGGCGGGTTAGGCCCCCAGAGCCCCCGAAAGGGGCCCCAAAGTCGGGTCGATTTCAACCCATCTAACATATGCGCCAAACTTTGTCAGAAGGTAGGTGTATGACTATACATTACCAAAACACTAAAACTGACAAAATTTTCCGTCGGGATTGGTTGTCAGACCGCCCCTAAAAATTTGGGCAAATTTTTCTCCTTAAGGCCCATGCACCAAATTTTGTCAGAAGGAAGAGTTATGGGTGTACATTACAAAAATATAAAAACTTACAAAAATTTCCATCGGGAAGGGGGTGTAACACGCTCCTGAAAAAAACACCAAAGTGCCTCTAAACTCAGCTTTGCTGCCCAAAATGCTCTGGATGTAGAGAAAAAAACATTTTCAGGCTTAAAACCTTAATAACTCCAAAGCGTTTCATTAAATTCATGTCAAATTTACCTAGTGCAATTTTGAGTATTGTATCTTTCTTGAGGTGCAATTTGGTGTCAAATGATCATTTCAATAATAATTTATTAAATTGTAAAAATTGTATTGCTTTTCAAAAGTAGTTAAATGATATTGTCAGGATTATGTAAACACACCCATTGTCCATCTGCACCTGTTTGACAAGAGATAATAGCTTGTTAGGTATCTGGGCTATGTGGCTGCCATGCTGAAATCTACCATTCATGTGTTAATTACACAAATACTTGCAAGCTCTCTATTATGCCTTGCCAAACAGGCACAGATGGACAATGGGTGTGTTTACATAATCCTGACAATATCATTTGACTACTTTTGAGAGAGCAGTACAATTTTCACAATTTAATAAATTATTATTGAAAAAAATCATTTGACACCAAATTGCACCCCAAGAAAGTTATAATACTCAAGATTGTACTATGTAAATTTTAGCTGAATTGAATAAGACAATTTGTAGTTATTAAGTTGGTAATGCAAAAAAAAAAAAATTCTCTACATGCAGAGCATTTTGGGCAGCAAAGCTGGGTTTAGGGGCACTTTGGTGTATTTTTCAGAGGCGTGTTACACCCCCTTACTGATGGGAGTTTTTGTAAGTTTTTATATTTTTGTAATGTACACCCATAACTCTTCCTTCTGACAAAATTTGGTCCATGTGCCTTAAGGGGAAAAATTTGCCCCAATTTTTAGGGGCGGTCTGACAACCCATCCCGACGGAAAATTTTGTCAGTTTTGGTGTTTTATTAATGTATTGTCATACACCTTCCTTCTGACAAAGTTTGGCGCATATGTTAGATGGGTTGAAATCGACCCGACTTTGGGGCCCCTTTCGGGGGTTCTGGGGGCCAAAGCCGGCGGCTTCGTTCGAGCTGACAAGCTTTTTGTGAATGACATGGATAGTCTTAGCAACTTTAAGGGGTCAAATTTCATATGTAAAAAGGGTTGACTATTTCGGGACAGGCTCCTGGCCTAATAGTGAGGTACGTTTTCATTATTAAACCTACTTGACCATTCAGTTAACAACGGAGCAACGGGTATTTCTGGTAACAGAATGGAGACGATCTGGGAGCCTTCCAATAAATCTTGGAAATGCATGATTAGAAGAGCTTGCTATTTCTGGGCTATGTGGTTGACATGCTGAAATCTACCATTCATTTGTTAATTACACAAATACCTTGCAAATTGCGTCTCGTATGAGCTTTACTTTAGGCGCAGGCACATTCAAAAAAGCGAGATTCTGATCTCGATTCAAATATTGATATTTAAATCTCACTAATTTCTTTTAGTGTGAATACCCATATCCCCCCCCCCCCTCTCTCTCTCTCTCTCTCTTTCTCTTATTCTCTCTCTTTCTTTTTGTCTTCTCTGTTGCATTATATTTTCTCTTACACATGCTCTCTCTAATTCTCTTGATTATTTTATGCCCTCCCCCCCCCCCCCTCTCTCTCTCTCTCTCTCTCATTCGACGTATGAACACGATCTCTTTTTGTTTATGTTTTTATTTCACTTTCTATATGCCATGGCAATCCATCTTTTGCATGGAACCCTACTCTTCTAATTCTCTACGTACCCCTATTAATAAGTCGTGATGTCTATGGAAACGATTAGACATGAAATAATATCAATATCTGCATTATATCTGATAGTGAAAGGTTTCTATTTGGACAGGTGCAAGAAACATTATTAGATTCTTTCTTCTTTTTTTTTTTTTGCACTCGATATGCACCTTTTTTCTTTCTTTTTTTTTCTTTTTCTTTTTTTTTGTTGTTGATTGTGCTTATACTATGTCAAATCAAGTGAGAGACTACCCTTGCATCGTGGGCGCCCCCCCCCCCTTTACTCCAAGTTCCCTATCCTCGTCTCTACCTCTCTCTGTCCCTTTCCTCTTTTCCTGTATTAAATTATATTGTATTGTGTATTCAGGAGTACCCGCTACAAGCATCTGGCTTATTGGGACTGCGCCTTCTTCCCTATGTAACTCGTTCTTGATTGTACTGATATTACGTTATATGCATGTAAATTGTACTATTTGAACAAATGTTGAATGTTGCAAAATCAAGGGAAGAAAATAAATGTTAATTTGAATAATGTTATATATTGCTTGTTCTATCTATGCTCATCCCTTCTCTCCCCATCTCTCTCTCTCTCTTTTCTCTCTCTCTATCTATCTGTCTCTCTCACTATCTCTCTCTCTCTTTCTCTCTCTCTATCTGTCTCTCTCACTATCTCTCTCTCTCTTTCTCTCTCTCTATCTGTCTCTCTCACTATCTCTCTCTCTCTCTCTCTCTCTCTCTCATTCATTCAATATTCCAAATAAGCATTAAAGTAGATATTCATTGATTTTTAAAACTGACTTAAGTTTCATTATTGCGTAGGTGAAGCTTAGACCGGACAAGTTTGTCAAAATTCGACGCTTGCAAACATTCGAAGTAATGATTATTACAATTACAAATTGCTAAAATACAGCCCCGACATAGCACCTGAACAGCTCTCCGAAAGCCGCTGAAATGTGTGACGTCAAAGACAGGACGTTAATTTCACAAGCAGACGATGTCCCATAACATCTCACATATTTTCAGTGCCTGTTTTGTCATCTTCTCTTCAGTTATTTCACTTCACTAGCATTAGTCTATTATGTTTAATACATATATTGCCTCACTCTAAACCCCGTGCATGGGTTTATTTGGATGGAAAATGAAGCGTTACAAGAATAAAGGAATCAGTTGCTTGTAAACAAAATAGACGCCATTTCATTCACAGCTGCATACACCGCTGGACGTTCGGCGTTGAATGAGGGATGAATACCGTCCTTGCAATCATTCAGCGGGCTTTTCAATTTGAAAGTGTGGTTTCTTTGATTGTTCATTAACCCTCATCCTATATATTTACAAACAAAAGATTTCAGTAATCAGAATCTGTTTCATTCCCATTTTAGAATGGTGTGAAATATGGGCACGTTTGAATACACTAAATTCTTTATAATTTGAGAAATAACTGCACTGCACATATGTTCATTCTTTATGGGACGTCGTCTGCTTGGACAGGATTGTTCCCTTTATTGACGTCATTGAAACATTGTTATTTTTTTGGCGAAGCGCTTGTATATCGCAGATGCTGGGAGGTAGTTTTATTTGTATTATTGTTTAATTACCTGATATGTAGTTGACTTTAAACTGATACGATTGCTATCTGTTAACTTGCCAGTTTCTAGTGATACATTATTTATCATATTTGTGATTTTCTTTGAATGTGTACTTTAAACATGTTAAACCGTCACTAGGCCTACGAAAGGTTATAGAAATCGAAGGCTACATCCACCTTTTCCTATAATGTTTGTTTGTTATGGCAATAAATGTCACGAATACATCTGTCATTGAAAATTGCCGATGATTGGCATGAATCTTTCAATAATAAGGAAATGTTGGTGCATGTTTCTTTTTATATTTCTAAATGTTTTAATTCTATTGACGATGAGCTTTTGTCCTTTAAATTAAATTAAATAAGTATGGTGTTTTGAATATTGAACATGCTGAACTTTAATGGTATTCTAGCTTTTTGTCTGAAAGGAAACAGTCAGTACTTTATTATGGTAAAATCTCTGAAACAAAGGACATAACAATAGGAATACCTCAGGGAAGTATTTTAGGCCCCTTCCTCTTTCTCATTTTTTATAAATGACATCACTGATTGATTACGGTCATGTATATCAGTACATGTAGTATATACGTTGATGATATAGTGTATGTTTCTCATAAAGATATTTTGTTACGTTATACATCAAAGCTCCAAGCAGATTTGCGTGCTTTAAATGAATGGTATTATAATAATACATGACGAATATATATATATATATATATATATATATCCTAACAAGAATAATGTTATGCCTTTGAGTAGTAACACACGAGGTTGTAATGAACTTAATTTTATGGTACATACTAATAATGAAGTCATTAAATAAGTAAGAAGTACTAGATATCTAGGATAGATTATTACGGGACATTCGTATCAAATCTCTTAGCAAATCGTTAAATTATAAGATTTTTACTTTAGGAAAGATCAGAAAGTTTATAAGCTCTGCTATCTTGAATAAAATATACAAATGTACCATACAGCCAATCTTTGATTATTCTTGCTCCGTATGGGATATTGTTCTTTACAATACCCCCAAAGAAAAGAACTGCACGAATTGTTGTAGGAAATTTAGACGACAACCACTGATGACAGACATGATTACATTTTAGCATGTAAATCATGTATAACCACAAAGGTACTAGGCAAGCCTCGCATTCATATAGAAATGCCCCAATACAAACGTGCAATGAAGTGGATTTTTTTTTTTTTTTTTTTTTTTTTAGACAGAATTTGTAATACCAGGCCGATTGCCAATAACTAAGCCTACTCTGGATTGTGTTTAATATGGTTTTAGATAATTATGCTGGTGGTAAAATTTGGAATAACTTGCCTCATGCCCTTTAGAATGCTAATTTATGGATAAATATTATGAACGATATACTCTTGTACCATGTGTACCGTAATAGACACGATCCATCTATCTCACATTTCCCTTCTATTTCAGTCTGCCCTTAATCTCTTTTTCTCTTTCTCTTTCTCTCTCTCTTTCTCTCTCTCTCTTACTCTCTTTCTCTCCTTTCAACCTATTTCCCTTATATCTTCTCTCCTGCTGCATTCTATTTTTATTTTTTAATATAGGTGGTTTTTATCAATTTCCACTTTTTAACTTGAATTATCAAATCTTTTCTATTTTTTGTCTTTGGGTATTTGAAATGCTTACTATTCTCACCACAGTTAGTTTTTACTGGTGATAAGTGTATGTAAATACGCGCTGTGATTGGTTAGATTCGCATCACGTGACGTGCAAATTTTTTTATATAGTGCATGATCGTGCACTATAACAAAATTAGGCCTTGGCCTAATACACGAAAACAGCTATAGATCTAGGGGTCTATTTACTATAACAATTAACCCTTTCAAGACAATTGACCACATTTTGTGGTTTGGCTTAATAACTTTTGATTCAGAGCTCTAAAAAATAACCAAATGCAGGAGTGGAAAAAGCAAAAATTTCTACACACATTGTGTCCATTTTTGTTGCATGACCATATTTCGTTTGATGCCAGGAATTTCAAAAATGAGAATAAGCTTCATAATCCTTAAATTGGCAACACATTGAGAGGTTCAAAATCACTATTTTTTATCAAAATTGGCAATTTTTTCAACTTTTCGACTAAGTTTCTAATGATGTATATTGTTTTCAAAGACATTGCATTTTGTTAGAACCATGTAGCACTAAAAGAAAAACATTATTGTTGCCAATTTGAAGATCAGAATGTGATCAATTTAGCCCTTAAATAATCACTGTCCTGAAAGGGTTAACTTGCATGTTCTATATATGCACCATTACTGGACTATATGAACTCCAAATACTAAATTATCCCTCGTACAGGTCTATTTCACCGAGGCCGCAGGCCGAGGTGAAACAAAACTGCACTCGGGATAATTTAGTATTTGTCGTGCACATAATCAAGTATAGACCATGCACTATTTATATAATATTTGTTTGTTAGCAAGATTGATTGTCATTTTTTTTTTTATTCATTACCTCTTTATTTGTTCAGGACCAGGGTGTAAAACAGATGTTCTACCTATATCTGATTCTTGTTAACCTTATTAAATGTATTTAATCTATAAAAAAATATGAACAAGATTTAAAAATGCCCCATGTTTGTGTGTGTGTGTGTGAGTGTGTGTGTGTGTGTGTGTGAGAGAGAGAGGGAGAGAGAGAGAGAGAGAGAGAGAGAGAGAGAGAGAGAGTTATGAATTCGGCAGCAGGTGTAGTGGGTGGGTTGCCGGCTTCCTCTTGGTGACCTTCTTGGTGCTATCCTTCTCACAGAGAGAGAGAGCGAAAGAGACAGACAGACAGGGACCGATAGAGGGAGTGAGGATGTTCTTACAAGATTTATTCTTCAGGTGGTGTGTTGCTATTTTCAACCTAATGTGTGACAGGTAGTTTTCGTTGTTCTTGACTGCTTTTTGAGCTTTCACAGTGAATGTGCATTTGTGAAGAGGAAGAGTCTATAATTACCATGCTGTATAATAACAATGGAATCATGGGCGTCAGGGTACTATTTCCTGATGGGGGGGGGGGGGGCTGTCATCCAAGGGAAGAGCAAAGCAAGCGAGCATTATCCTTTTTTTTCTCTCTCTCATTTCCTTTTCTTTTTCTTACTTTTTTTTTATACTTACGGCATTTTTTTTAAAACTAAAACTTAGAATTCCAATGTCATTTCGTCATTGAAGCCCCCCCCCCCCTCCCCCTCCCGAAAATAAGGGGGAAATGATATGAAGGAGAGGGCAGGACAGGGATTGCGATATTGATGGTTGTGGGAAACAAAAATCAATTTGTTTTTAGACGGGGAGGACCGGTTACATGTTCAACCCGGCAGTTTGGGTTACTTATGAGGAGGCATAGGAAGATAATAATATTCAGAATGGGAAGGGAAGGGTGGAATCAAATGAATTTCAGAAACTTGATAAAGATATTAAATGAATATTCAGAAGGAGATTTTAAAAAAAGAGAGAAGAAGAAGAAAAAGAAGAAGAAGAAGAAGAAGATGATGAAGAGTGAGAAGAAGAAGGAGAAAAGAAAAAGGAGAAGAAGGAGGGGAGGGGAAAAAGAAGAAAAAGGAGAAGAAGAAAAAAAGACATAGAAAAAAGAATAGAAAGAGAAGAAGAAGAAGAAGGGCAGGAGAAAGGAAAGAAGGAGAAGAAAAGGGAGGAGAAAAGGAAGGAGGGGAAGGAGGAGGAAGAGAAGGAAAAGAAGAAGAAGAAGAAGAAGAAGAAGAAGAAGAAGAAGAAGGAGGAGGAAGAGAAGAGAAGGTAAAGTTAAAGGAAGAAAAGAGAGTTGCTATCCACGTTTTCATTTCAGTTCACATCGTCTCTTGATAATATAACAATTCTGTCCTTCATTTCCAAACCTATTTTATGGGCGTCCGTAAACTATCAAGACTGCTCCTTTGAATTAAATCTGGAAACATAATCTTGAATCAAACTCAGAACTGTAGAACAATGCAAAATTATCTTTTCTAATACACAATCCATACTATATAGTACTCCAAATCACTTGAGCTGCTTAATATCGAAGGGTTTTAATTGAATAGTAAATATATTGACATACCTATTTACTCTTTGATTAACACTTTGTCAAAATGGATAACGGTGATATAACAATCATTGTACGCTAAATTAAATACAAACTGACATTGTCCTTCGACAAAGACAATTAGATAGGCCCCCTAATCGATTGTAATGTCAATTTTGGAATATGGAATCTTTGAATATGAAATCCTTGATTTTCGAGGTAAAAAAAAAAGAAGACAAAAACAGAACGATAGCGGACCAAATAACTGAAAAATAAAGTGTTACCTGGGTCTGAATACCACTGAGGAGGCTTGGTGACAGGGGCTCTTCTTCGGGCTGCCTCGGCGGGACTCGGTGGCGAGGGTCCCTCTTCTGTTTCCTCCTCCACACTCAAGTCCTGGGGCAGCAGGGGTGCACAGCCATTGCAAATTTGGAGAAGAAAACAAGCGCTGAATACAAATGAAAATATTTCTGTCCAAACGTTGCTCTGAGATCGACGACAAGCGAGCAAATGCCGCGATGACGATGTCGAGAATATCATGATTACCGATGTCAGAAAAAAATACTGATAGACTTAAACGAAACGTTTATATCTTCTGATCACAACTTCCTAGCTTGAAATAACGTATTTGCATGAAGATGAAGCTATTCAGTAATTCACTGTAAATTTATGACTGCGGGAGCGCTACTTCGATAGCATATTTAGTATTTTGATGGACAGGGAGCCTAACAGAAAAAATGGAATGACCTACGGGCCTAGCTGCAGACGAAGCAACTAAATATGAAGGCCGAATGAAACGTGCCTTTATACCTGAGCTGACCGTCCTGTCCGCGACGAGATTGCGGTCGTGCGCAAGTGTTGCTGCGCAATATTATTGTACACAGATATTGCAGCTACAGTTTGTATGAATCATATAGGGCCAGCGTGCGCCCCTCTCTGTTTTGAAGCCACCCCCCCCCCCCCCCAAAAAAAAAAAAAAAAATCTGAATACGTCACTGATGACTTATGTTGCTCTCTTTTTCAGATTTGCTAAATACATGTACATGTATATACTTCATAACGTTACATGTCATGTCAGCATAAGGCAGCTCAACCATGTAAGGGGGCACTCAAATAAAATGTACCAGCAAAAAAAAAGAGGAAATAATAATAATAACAATAATAATAATAATAATAATAACAATAGCAATAATAATAATAATAATAATAATAATAATAATAATAATAATAATAATAATAGTAATAATAATAATAACAATAACAATAATAATAATAATAATAACAATAATAATAATAATAATAAAAATAACAATAATAATAATAATAATAATAATAATAATAATAATAATAATAATAATAACAATAATAATAATAATAATAATAAAAATAACAATAATAATAATAATAATAATAATAATAATAATAATAATAATAATAATAATAATAATAATAATGATAATAATAATAATAATAATAATAATAATAATAAAAATAATAATAATAATAACGAAAACAAAAATGAGATGTAAAATACATTTATTTCCTTCTCATAATCAAATATATACAAATATGAAATGTACATTCACAAAAAACGTGGTGGAAGGAGGTGAGGGTCCCAGTAAACACATTGTTGCATGTCGCCTTCATAATACATATTCTCATATATACATTATATACAATAACATATATAATACACAAACAATCTAAAAGAAAAAAACGAAGAAAAAAAAAAGAAATCTGCAATATATACCACTGACTATATTGTACGAAGTACATGGTTTTTTACAGTACGAGTAAATATATGGAGTGCAGGGCATGTTTTAATAAAGTCATTTAAGTTGTTCCAGAGTTTGGGACCTGAAAAATGAAAATTTTGTTGAAAGGCAACTCCATGCCAAGGAATAAGGATATCTCTCTCAGATTTTGTTGGATAATTATGAAAGTTATAATTAAAATCAAACAGATTACAAAACTGTTCGAGGAGATATTTGTGCATTCACTTATACATAAAAACGTATTGTTGGTAACTGACAATATCTTCCGATTTTAAGAGTATCAAGTTATGAAATAAGGGGTTGGTGTGAGTTCCAGATGGTACTTCACAGACAGT
The DNA here is from genome assembly GCA_025618425.1 of Heliocidaris tuberculata. Taxonomy (NCBI): domain Eukaryota; kingdom Metazoa; phylum Echinodermata; class Echinoidea; order Camarodonta; family Echinometridae; genus Heliocidaris; species Heliocidaris tuberculata. The sequence goes on from CM046838.1 coordinate 43,328,909, forward strand.
TCTTCTGTTGTAATGTAGTTCGCTTACTTATTAGACGCATATACTGTAGGTATTACCCCAATACAAGAGTGCAATACCATATAGATATGGGAGAACTAAAGAACAATACAAACTTCGCCAAACATTCTGACGAAACAGAAAATGGAGTCTATGTATATACCTATATTTTTGGCAATTTTATTTTCTACTACATGGATATGCGGTTTCCAAGACAACCTACTATCAATACAAACGCCTAGAAATTGATATTTTCAACTCTTGCAATTTCTGTATTGAGACCAGGCGCGAATCCAGGGGGGGGGGGGCCAGCGGGAAAGAGAGAAGGAAAAGAAGGGAAAGGGAGAGAAGAGAGAAAAGGGGAAGAAAGAGGCCGGGGGCCGAAAGGGCCTTGCCTCCCCCCCCCCCCGCGCCCAAAAAGAGTGAAGGAAGGGGGGGGGGGGAGAGAAAAAAGAAGGCAAAAAAGTGGAAGGAGTCCGGGGCCGAAAGGGCCTTACCTCCCAGGGTGTAGTGTTGCCTGTTGCCTCCCCCCCCCCCCATAAAAAGAGAGAGAGAGCAGGAAGGAAAGTAGAAAGAAGAAAAAAGAGGGGAAAGAGAGAAGGAAAAGAAGGGAAAGGGAGGGAGGAGAGAAAAGTGAAAAAGGAAGAAAAAATTAAAAGAGGAAGAAGCGCGGAGGCCGGGGGGACCGAAAGGACCTTGCCTCTCCGTTCTCCCTCCCCCTCCCCCTCCCCGGCCAAAAAGAGGGAAGGAAGGGGAAGGGAAAGAGGAGAGAATGGGAAAAGAAAAAAAAATGAAATGAAAGAGGAAGAAAAAGGGGGGAGAGTCCAGGGACCGAAAGGGCCTTGCCTCCCAGGCCCCCTTGCAAAGGGGGCCTGTTGCTTCCCCCCCCCCCCCCCCCCTCGCAAAGAGAGAGAGAGGAAGAGAGGGAGCAGGAAGGAAATTAGAAAGAACAAAGAGGGAAAGAGAGAAGGAAAAGAAGGGAAAGGGGGAGAGGAGAGAAAAGGAAAAAATCGGAAGACAAAATGAAAATGGGATGGATGCCGGGCGCCAAAAGGGCCTTCCACCCCCCCCCCCCCCCCTCCATTAAAAAAAAGGGAGAAGGAAGGAAAAGGGATAGATGAGAGAAAGGGGAAAAAAGAGGGAGAAGAAAAAGGAAAAGGGGGAAGGGGGAAGGAGGCCGGAGGCCGAAAGGGCCTTGCTCCCACGTTGTCTCATCTCCCCATCTCCAAGAAAAAAACACAAAAAACAGAGTGAAAGGGAAAGAAAAAAGAGGATATAAAGGGAAGGAAAACGCGGAGGAATAAGAAAAGAAAAGAACAGAAGGGATGTAAGTTTCCTGGAAATGAAAAGAAAAAGGCTTACTATCAATAAAGTCATTTAAATGCTTATCAAAGGCATTACCATTCTGAATATCTATATGTTAAAATTTAAGAATAACAATTTCATCTCATTTGATAACAGATGGGTGAACATAATTTTGCTGTAAACTAGTTTTGCTATATGTGCTGTATAATTAAAATGGTTTGTTTGTTAATTCTATTATGTGCAGTATTTTGTTGTTATTAATGTGTTTATAAAGTATTGCAAAGTCAAAAGCAATATTTGATAAAGATATTTCTATAAGGGGGAAAAAATCGGGACTTCCCCCCCCCCCCCACCAAAACGATAGAGAGAGAGAGAGAGAGAGAGAGAGAGAGAGAGAGAGAGAGAGAGACGGGAAAGGGATCGAAAGAAAAGAGAGAGAAGGAAATAAAATAAAGAGAAGGAAAGAAAAGGGGAGAAGAATGGAAGATCGGGTTTTCCCTCGAACAAGGTACGCTGGTGCAGATGGGTGAGAGAGAGAGAGAGAGAGAGAGAGAGAGAGAGAGAGAGAGAGAGAGAGAAAGGAAAGGGAAATGAAAAAAAAGAAAGAAAGAAAGAAAAGGAGTCTGATAGAAAAGTGATAAAACAGAGGAAGAACAAAAAAGGGGGGACAGGGGTGCAATCGAATGTTTATCGTATCGAACATTGGTTTGGATTTGCAACTTTTTTTACATCTTTATTTTCTGTAGGATGTTGTCTATTCATTGGGTGAGTTTGATAAATATTTTGTCTATATTTTGTTTGATATGACTGAATTACTGAAAAGTGTCCGGTAGTAGGATACACTTCCATACTTTTCACTTCATTATCGACAGACGTTAGTTATTACCGAACAAAAGATGAATAAGTAGCCCCTCGAAATCATAGGTGTCAAATTGTAAATATCTTCTTTCGGAATTTAGAAACTTTAGTCATTATAATATGATCTGTATGGACTTTAAAAATTTCAGAATGTTCTTCCGGCGGGAGTGAAAGTCCTTTATATGCTTTTGCACCCCCCCCCCCCGAGATCGAGCGTCAGATACGCCATTTGTCACCATTATTGTAGCAATATGTAGCTCACATGATTTGAAATTTGGGCCCCCCCCCCCCCCTTAAGAAATCCTGGATCCGCGCCTGTATTGAGACTATCATGTGTATCTAAAAAAATAATAATTTACCGACCGATGCGTACAGGAAAGTTGGTGCTTCAAACCCTGAGGGCCCTGACCCCGTTTCTCTAGCTATGGTAGCCTACCTAGTAGGTCTATACTCAAAACGAAGACAAATATTCGTGAGAGCTTCAAATTTTGTGTGAATTGCGCTAACCTTATACACGACGATATTCAAGTCTAGATTCAAGGTCCTTAATTGTTAGTAATTTCTTATAATTTCTGATCTTTTTGAATAAAATCTTACTGATACTTTCAAGCTCGTTTCCTGCTTTTAAACATAACTCACATCTTCATGCAAAATTTTCAACATCCATGCAAATTATGGAATGAAATGTATCCCAAGTGTTATTGCCATTAATAAATGTACGTATTTAAGAGCTTCAGCTCTTCAATACGTACAATATTTGTATTAAAATGAAGAAATATACTCTGAAAATTGCACTTTAACCTTGTCTTTTCATCTACCCGACCTTCTCTATTTAGTGAGTATCAAATTGGAAGTGCTGGTATAGTCGGTTATTGATATACCACTGAAATTTTGTTTATGCATTAATATGCATAAATTATAATGAAATAGTTTTAAAAGTCAAGGAATATAATGTACTTAGAATATCACACCTAGCATAGTCATTTCATTAACATATTTAACCTGACATCATTCCACAATAGGCTACAAATTTGAGGTGCTGGTATAGTCAATTCTTGATATGTCATTGGGAATGTGCATTATGCATAAATATAATCAATTTTACAATAAACTAACATTAAAATCAATAAACATTACAATATTATTGCAATTATTAATGTTCTTTTATTTTATTGATATACCATTGAAATTTTGTTTATGGGTTTGCATTAATATGCATTAATTATAATTAATTAGTTTTAAAAGTCAAGGAATATACTTAGAATATCACACCTATAGCCATTTCATTAAACTGACCTTATACAGCAATATGTTACAAAAATGAGGTGATGGTATAGTCAGTTTTTTATATGTTATTGAAAATGTGCATTATGCATAAATATAATCAGTTTTTATAATAAGCTACCATTAAAATCATTAAACATTACAACATTATGGCAATTATTAATGTTATTTTAATCTAACTGATTGATCTAACGTACGTGGTAGAATATGAAGCCCTTCCACATTTATTTTGTGAGTATATCATGGAATATGTTTTTTATGCATAAATTAGCATTAAGAGAAGGCCATCTGGCAAACCCTTTCCCTTGCATTTTCAATACTCAATGATGCTATCATAAACCTCAAATACTATAACATGTGTTTTCTCCCCTTTGACGTCGAAATAAGAGAAAAGGGCATTAACTGGACTTAATAATTAATACTTAAAGGGGAATGAAAGACAAGAAACATTAACCTATAATCATGTAGATAATTGTCAGCCTATTACAAATATCTTGAAATTATTCATATTTGATTATTTAAGAAGGAGAACAGTGTCTCAAAAAGTTGCAGTTTCCTTGCTAGACATTATCCCATGGGGGCTGCCATTTTCTTTACAAAGTAATGTCAGAGCAGTTCTGTTTGTGAGATGCCCACTGACCTGTACACTAGCTACAGTGACACTCATGATCACCTGTGGAATGCATGACACTGGATTTTCTCATAATAAACCATCGCTGTAGTTATGTACATTCAAATGAAGATACTTTTACCCTGCATATAACCTATTTGTGTCATGATATTTCGTTCAGCTGTTTCTTTTGATTTGGCATGCACAAGTTGTTGTTGGGTCAGACAAAGGTTTGTCAATTCTTCAAAGAAGTGGCAAAGACCTAAAATGCTCTTAGATATCACCTGTGCAAGACAATGGGGGTACCAAGATGGCTGCCATTATGCATTGGTGGCTTTAGTTGTACAATAGCTAGCTATTCATTATGCGACATTATATCCATTGTGTACAGGTAAATGGACATGTCCTACTATGAAATCACAGTTTTTCAAAATGGCAGCCCCATAGGATAATATCTAGCAAGGAATCTGCAAACTTTAGAGTAATCAAATATGAGTATTTACAAGATATTTTGAACAGGCTAACAATTTTCCACTTGATTATCAGCTAATGTTTGTTGGGTTTCATTCTCCTCTTTACTCGCATAAAATAATAACAAGATGGGAAGAAATGCCAGTGTTAGTGCGAGAGTTAATAATGTTGAAAGAGTTATGAAAGTATATTCTGAACCCCTTTCCAAAGTTTATTTTCAAATGTATAAGTTACCAATTTTATAGTAAAATTAGATTCCATACGCTTCATCAACACTCGGAGAAAATGAAGTACGGTGTAACAAAAATGAAAAAGCTCTCAAAACACTACGATGATATACAAGTCTGAAAGAAGACTACAGTAAACGTTTTGTTCCCACGAACCAAGTGCATGTTATGTTCAAGAACCAAGAAACCAGGGAAAACAGGGTTGATGTAGTCGTCTTTTTACACCCATTAATTATGCTCGTAAATTAGAATTGTATATTTCGTTATCTCACTATACAAGATAAACACTCTCCTCAGAATGTTGGTGCAATGGACGACTTTAACTTACCCCTGTTTCGCGTATACTTTAAACAAATAAACAAACAAACAAACAAGCAAACACAAACACACACACACACACCCGCGCGCACACGCACACACAGGCGCGCCGGAAGCAATTCTGGATTGGGGGGGGGGGGGGGCAAACAACCCAGGGGGCTCACTATTTTGGAGGGGGAGGGGGCTCATGTCAAAAATTTTCGGAGGTGACCAGAGGTGTACGCAGAAATTTTTTTTGGGTGGGGGGGGGGGGGGGGGGGGGGGGGGACAAGACGCGTAAAAATTTTCGAAGAAACTCGAAAGCGAGATAGCGAAGCAACAGAGCTGGTTACGAGCACTGGCGTAAATCACACATATAATCTTTTATTTTGCGAGCGAGCGAAAAATAACCACTTTTCTAAGTTATATACAATATTTTCATTCCAACTCTTCTTCTTTTTCTTCTTCTTCTTCTTCCTCTCCCTTTTTTTTTTTTTTTTTTTTTTTGGTGGGGGGGCTTTTTGGGGGGCGAAAATGCATTTTGCCCCCCCACTTTTTCGTTTGGGGGGCGACTGCCCCCCCTGCCCCCCCCCCCCCGCTTCCGGCGCCTATGCGCACACACACACACAAAACTGCTTAAAAAAGTTTCCATAATGGAAGAATGAGATGAACTTAAATAAATGAGTGAATGATGTGGAGTGAAAGTGTAAATGTTTGAAGAATGAAATGATGTCCGGAAGTTTCACTCTTTCGCTTTGTCATTTCGTATTTTATTACAAAACCTCATTGCCATTGCACATTAATATACCTTTTATATAATACAGATCATAAGTATAACGAATACTATAACAATCACATGAAAATATCTTTTAACAATATGATTTTACACTCCTTCCTCCTTTTTTTTTTTTTTCATATGAGTGAGTTTGAAAATGAATATGACTGTGGTGCAAGAAATTTCCTACATCGCATTGTGGTATTATCCTAGTTTCCAGTTGAACCGGCAACTTCAAGGGTTAAAGCGCGTTATTCCGAAGGTTCATAATTCTAAAACTTCATTATTTTGAAGATTTATTACTCGGGCCGACTGTTGATCTGGAATTTCCGGAAAGAAACTAGAGCTTTGTTGGTTTTAAAAGGAAATAATATCCGTTACTCCAAAAATTAGAAAGGAGTTTGTATATCCTTAAACATGTTAAATAAACAAGAAAATTCGATAATCTTAGCATGTTACTTAGTGTAGATTTAGTATGCTCAGCCACCGATTTTTATTTTTGCGTTGTTATTTTTTTTCTAGAAATTTAGATTTTTTTCAACTATATATATATATATATATTAACAAACGTTCAGAATAATGCAACAAATTGAACGAACCTTATTTTGAATAAGCAATGAACCCTCTGAATTTTTTTTTTTTCTTTCTTTTCTTTCTAAATTTGGGGAAAAGGGTGTTGTTGTTGAAAGCATGCAACATGGCATGAGACGAACCTAACCTCCTAACAGAGCCAGTTTATTATTTCTCAAATACATAAAGGTTTATTGTATACATATAGGCGTATGGGCACATTTTTGTGAGGGGATGTGGGGTTGACGCCCTTACCTATATATTGACTTTACAGTTGCTGTATTTTTGAAGAAAAGAAAAGAATTTATATATTTTTGTAGCGAAAATATACGCATATTAGATGTTTGGCCACCTCTCTCCCGAAAATTAGCCTATTTCGGGGCCAAAGCTGCCTGAATATGAGGTGATGGGTGCATGACTACTGGCACTTGAAATTTCGGGGGGGGGGGGGCTTTATATATGAAAAAAGAAAGATTTTAATTGCAAGTTTACGATTTGCGATTTATGTTTTGCGGACCTCATTATGCACTGCAAAACGTAAAACACGTTGGGTTTTTTAACGTTTTGCGAGACCCTTGTTTTACGAAATGCGTTTTTATTTTTTTGGTAAAAATATTTTTTTACGAAATGCGTTTTTTTTTCTTCACTTTTCGCGTTGATTTTTACGATTTGCGTTGTTTTTACGAAACGTGGTCCGACCTACAAGGGTGCATATAATTTTAAGAATTTATGCCAAAACACTGCTTTCTCTAGTGGTCAGTTGATCCACGAAAATCTGTGCATGTCAATAAAAACGAAGAGGCGTATAGAAACAAGACGAGGGGTTCCCTTAGGGGCGGGTCCAGGATTTTGTACAAGGAGAGCACCATTATTCCCAAAATCTGACAAGCAAAAGAAAAGGTTATTAGATTTCAAAGGTGCATTTCTTGGTCGAAGCACCCCTCCTCCCCCCCCCCCCCCCCCACCACCCAGGCATTTTACTCAATCTTTTTTCTTTTCCCTTTTATTTTTAAAATTTTATTTAAGGGGAGGGGTGCCCCCTAATCCACAGAACCTCCAGTTTCTACGGCCCTCAGAAAAGGGACGAAGAATTTGAATTAATCTTTTTTAAAGACTGTTATAAACACGTGAATACAGTATCTAGCGTGATGCGATCAAGTAAGGCATCGGATCTATTATTTCTATACCATGTATACTCGGCAGACCGAAGGCTTCCTGATTGTGGCGACTGGCTTCAGAATACTGAATCAGTGGGAACAGGTGGCTATATACAAAATATAGGAAACCTACATGAGTATGAAACTAATTTTATATTTTCCAGGTCACAATTTACACCTTTTGATTCAGGTGTGCAATTACGTCACCACTATGCTCGATCTGAGTAACTAATCGTTACGAAATTAATTGCATCCTTCGAACGGCCACTCATTATTCTCTGCATTATTGTTTGTGCGACACCACAATCTAATTGACAGATAAAGACAGTTGTAAATATACTTGAAGTAGATTTAGATTGTATTTGACTTGTTCTGTTTACCTTTGTGTTGTTAAAGTGATAAGATAATTCCTCGTCCAGGGGTTTGATGAAATATATTAAGGTGATTTTGAGATACGACGTTAGTAAAGAAGTTTGTCATATGTCAAGTAGTCTTGGCACGCAGACACCTTATTTTATGATTCCCCGTGTGTGATAATAGAAAAAAGCAAGACGAAGTCAAACTGTAATAATTTTAATGACTCTAAAACATCACGTTGCCAGCTATTCTTATTCACTACATATTCAGCCATTCCTGATAAATTCTAAACCGTCTCTTTCACAGTACAATCGCATGACGAGTACTCAAAGTTCAATATAGGCCTACACTATGTCCTAGTCGGTCCTAGTACTCCATTGTCATCGTCGTCGTCATCATCATCATCATGAATGAATCAATCAAGACTAATAAATGTTTGATTTGACCAACTAAGCTACTATAACATGAATGTCAAAATATGTTAAGCCCTCCTCCCCCCCCCCCCCCCCCCCCCCTCTCGAAAAGAAGGATAATCATATTTACATTGCAAAACCAAACGAGCAACGAAAATGGAAGTACAAGTAATTCGTTACCCTAGCTCTTCATTCTAGTTAAATTCCCTTCGGAGGCTCCGAGTGTATGAGGTGTGATGTTTGAGACTACGGTCGTGTGCCGAGTAATACTGACACGGTATATCTATCACATGCGCATGCATTGTCATCAAAGACTTAACGTTGAACTTGACATTCAGATTTGAGAAGGACATGCATGCATCTACTTACTCAGCACGTCTTGAAAGTCAAACAATTTTTTTAAGAGACCCATGATGTGCTGTATACGGTTTACAGCAAATTACAACAAAAACAAAAAAAGGGTAGCTTAAAATCCCTCAGACTTCAGTTTCATGGTCCGTAATGATTAATAATATCGATTGTCTTGAAAAAGAAGAAATAATGATTTTTTAAAACAAGTCACGTGCACGGAGATCTTACCAAGGAGTGTTCCAATCAAATTGTGACAACTTAGAGGTAAACACAAAGCCTATTCTGAAAGGAATGAACATCTTTATTCCTAATGGAAATGTATCTGTTTGAACGGACGGTCAACTGGAAAAAAGTCTAGGTCTGTTGAAGGTTTTGACATTTCGAACATTCTACCCTTAACTGAAACTCAATATCCCTTACTGCGTATGAAAGTATCCTAGTATCAGAAAAGCAAATTAAAGAAATTAGTTATGGATGACTCCAAAATGTTCATGTTAACTTTATTTTCTATAATTTTTCCTGAAATAATATGAGTTTGTAAATTGACTAATTACACAATTAAGAATCTCAGTGGGAAAGATCATCCATTAAAAAAAAAAAAGTATAGACGTCACTATGGATTAGTAAGAGCCCCCTCCCCTTTTTATCCTTCCCCAACCCCCACACATACCCCCCCCCCCCCGCACCTCAAATATTATATTGTGGACTAATCGTAAAATCTACGAACCCTGTTTTTAATTTTACTAATTCGTTGAAAATTGTTGTTTCCATCGGTATACGTCTGGGGGAAAAAATCATGCCCACTGCCATCCTTGATTAAACCTAGTTTCGTTTGAAATTGTGAGTGTAATGAACCTCTAAATGACACAGAGTAAGTGGTGAGACAAATGATATTATGAATACTAAACATAATAACACGACGTTGAGGGAATGATTATGAGTTTTTAGTAAAGCTGTCACATTCCATGATACGAACTTTCAAGAATTGGGACGATAAAACCGCGCACGTGGGATGCAACGTTGGGGTAAATGCTTTTTTCGTCATATCTAGGGGCGGGTCAATTCGTGAAAATAATGAAATCAATTCAATATTTTCATAGATGATAAAAATATAAAGGAGTCATTAAGCCTATCATAAGTGTATTCATGTATGTGACATGTAAAGTACCGACTACTGAAACTTTTGATATTGCCTTGATATCATTGTAATACCATGCAGAGGGTTTTTGTACTTTTTAAAGTAAGGTGACGCCTTGAATTAATTTATTTTAAATCCACCTTCGGGAGAGGTTTTTTTTTTTTTTTTTTTTTTTTTTTTAGTATTGGGGAACTTTGAGAAGGTGACTTTCGACAGTTTGAAGGATTCGGTTGTTTATGCTTCAGCTGGAGTGTTTGCTCTCCTAAGAGACTCATCGTTTGGCATCCTTGTTACCCCTTATCTGACAGGGGTTACGTGCGGTAAGTTCATTGTCTACTGGTTTTTTGTTTGTTTGTTTGTTTGTTTTTTGTTTTGTTTTGTTTTGTTTTGTTTCTCCCTTTGTTCTTCCTTTGTCTTTCATACATGTATATCCTATTGTCGTTTCCATAGTTTTAATTATTCGGAATATTAGCGCAACCGCAGCTATACACGTAGACCTTACCCTTAGCCATCACCATCACCACCACCAAAATCATCAAAAACATAATATCATCATTATTATCGTCATTATCATCATCATTATCATCACCGCCACCATCAACAGCATCGTCGTCGTCGTCATCGTCATCATCATCTTCGTCACCATCACAGTGTCATTACGCGTAGGGACAGAGGAACTCGCCAACTCACTGAATAGAATAAAAATGCCTTTGGGAAGAGAGATGAAGAAATAGAGAAAAAGAGAGAGAGAGAGAGAGAGAGAGAGAGAGAGAGAGAGAGAGAGAGAGAGATAATAGAGATAGAGAGAGGGGGAGAGAGAGAGAACAAAACATACAATAGAACTGGAGATAAAATTTTCTGTACCTGGGCCGGCAAAGCAACGCCCCCATCCATAGATTGCGCCGTCTGATCTCATTTCGTCAACTAAGTAAAGCAATGCCCCCCCCCCGCCCCCGGTGATAGGGGACATTACCATTACAGTTGTGAGTAGAGTGTTGAACCGTTTACGAAAATACTGAAAAGTAAGCGAAATGGTCGACAATGTTTCAACAATTTCTTTTTAAAGAAGCAAAAAGTAAAAGCTGATGATGAATTAAAGATTATGCCAACAAGGTTAAATCTAAAGTTTCCAACATCATTATTTTATTTTTATTTATTTATTTATTATTTATTTATTTATTCATTCATTCATTTTATTTCAACAGGGTGGCTCTCTCAGTAATAAAACTCTTATTCTATGGGACCCTGAACACATCAAGAAGAATTAAACAAACTTGAAAAACTTGAATAACACATATGAATATGTATATATACATATATTATATCTCCTGCAGAAGACGCCATGGAGCGTCGAAAATTTGAGAAAATAAAACATCAAACTTACTGGCTACAATGCATTGTGTCTTTGTCTCTCTCTCTCTCTCTCTCTCTCTCTCTCTCTCTCTCTCTCTCTCTATATATATATATATATATATATATATATATTCAGGTTTTTTTTTCACTACATGAAATGAATATGGAAATAATATCAGACCAGCACAAACATAGATATTCCTGTTGAAGAAGAAATATTTCAAGACAAAACTTGGAAAGAAGAATATTTTTGTGGTTTATACATAAACATATATTTTAAAGTAAAGTTAAAAACATTCCTATAAATACTGGATGACATTATCAATATTCATGCATGTACCGTTCTCCAGTAGAGATTAGCAAATGCATGTTTTGACTGGGCTTGTCTAACAGACTAAGGGAGCTCGTTCTATCATCATCATCATCATCTGATCATTATCTATTAATTCATTGTATTCCAGGCTTCAATCTGGTAACCATTTGAGTAGAAATAACGAAACAACTACAACAAGTTCACACTCCACTGTTTAGTTTCGCTTTCGACATACTTTTCGCACGCCCCGCGCCCCAAACCGATAGTTTCAAGACAACCTCGACTGGGCTTCAAATGTTTTGGGACCAGCCAAATGCAAGGGTGACAATGTTTTCGGCCTCCGTTCATGCACGGAGTTTGTGTGTGGTCGTCTGTCAGCTTAATTCAAACCTTGTGCGGGAGACCAAGGAAAAAAGTTTGAGTGAACTTGGCCAAGGTACTTGGGAATATGAAGAGGCAAGGGTAGATCCAGGGAGACCCCCCCCCCCCCCCACCGCCCCTTCCCGCCCCTCCCCGCCCCTTTTTTGTTTTGGCTGGTTTGCTTGGTAGAGTTATATTATGTTTTGAAGTTGAATTAATTACGACATGACTTTTGCTTGTAAATTTCTATGTATCTGTTATGCTTTGTAAATCGACAATTGAAAACGATCCTGTATGTTTGGATTTTGAATCAATAAATGAATTTGAATTTGACGTTGAATTTGCTTGTCAGTTTGGGGAATTGGGGCCACCCCCCCCAAAAAAAAATTTTCCCCCTGATAATACTTTTTTTTTTGCTTGCTTGTCATCGGTTTTGAGGGAATTGGACACCCCCCCCCCCCCAACTTTTTTCCCCTGATAGTTTTCTTCTTTTCTTGTCAGAGATTAGGGGGCATTGGACCCCCCCCCCCGGTTTTGTCTGTTTGTTTGTTTTTGTTTGTTGTTGTTTTTTGTTTTTTTACCACACTCCTTAATTCGCCCCATGAGAGGGGTGCTACTAAATGTCAATATCATGGAGCTAATGATACAAAGCCCAAATCCCTCGGAAGAAAATAGACTCGCCGCAGTTTTCATTTGCAAATTCATTGATTGGAGTGGAAGCACTGACGAAAGAAAGAACTCATCAAAGACAATTACGTCATTCACTGCAATAGTTTTGAATAGGAGAAGCGAAATTGCTTTTCAACAGTTCTCGGATTTCGACGTTTCGGTCAACAAGGACAGAAACCGGCCAGAATTTCACATTTTGCTGGATGACAAAAGTTTGAAAATTTCCAGGAAAAAAAAAGGTCAGACTAAAAAAAAAAACTGTCGACGATAGGTACATCATTTATGAACAGATAAAATATTCAAAGAACTTTGAAAGAAATCGGACAAGGAATAAGAAAGTTATGGATGTTTGAAAAATCTCATATTGGCAATTTGGTGAGTCGATTGTGACATATACTGGCGGACAACTCTCCCGTTTGTCGTACACAAAACTATCATTAATTAAGTCGCGGTTTTCTCCGAAGCGCCTTTAATTACAATCGGGGCAGTACTCAAAATATATTGCAGATAGCATAGGTCCTCATGAAAGAAAAAGATCCTACTGATCTAATACATTTTCAAAAAATGACATTTTACTCATTTTGTGGGAGAGTTGTCCGCCACTACATCACAGTAACATTACCTATTCGGCCAATTTGAAATTCCATATGTAAACGGTGATTACATCTTTCAAAACTTCATAACTTTATCATTGCTTGTCCGATTTCGTTCAAACTTTCGCCAATCTGCTTCTCTGATATTTCCTCTTTCTCTCAAAGCAAAATGCCATTAAGGTCGGTAAACATGCCAAAGTTGCCGGCAGTGGCGGCACCAGGATTTTTAAAGTGAGGGGGGGGGGCAAATGGGGGGCAAAAGAAAATGTTGGGGGGGGGCAAGGGCGGACAAAAAAAATTGCGTGTACATCGCAAAATCAAGCGCGAGTGGGTAGGGTCCAGGGAATCACCTTGAGGCCCCGGGTGAGTTCCAGGGGCGGAGCCCCCCCCCCCCCCCACCTTGATGCCGCCACTGCTTTCCAAGTTTCCGTTTTCTTTCTTTTTCCTTCTTTTCTCCATTCCTTTTTCACTTTTTTCTTTCCTTTTCTTTTCTTTCTCATTTTCCACCCTTTTATTTTTTTTCACTCCGAAAATTATTGGGGGTGGCAACTGGGGGGGGGGGGGCAAAGCTTCTGACGGGGGGGGGGGGGGCAAATGCCCCCAATGCCCCCCCCCCCCCTTGGTGCCGCCACTGGTTGCCGGACGAACCTTGTTTTTATTATCATAGTATAATAAAATCCATCATTCATGACACAAGTGGCATAATTATTAAAGTTTTGAAATTTGACCTCTCTTCTTGAAGAAATCATGGGTATATTTGGACCGGCATATGATTTATTTTTCTTCTAATGAAAACTGTCATAATTGCGAGAACGTATAGCTCAGGAAAAAAAAGATGACACTGTTTTAGTCAAAATAATACAGGTCCCTGCTTCATAAAACTTGTTATCAATAACACTGTCTCATTTATATGACAAATTCGCTCTGAGCCAATCAGATTCAAGGAATTCAGTAGCTTATAACAATTGTTGTAACTTGTTATTGATAACAAGTTTTATGAAACTGGGCCTTGATTTGCTAACTGTCATATGGGATAATAACACGATAAAGTAATTGCATAATACTGCAATGAATCGGAAAGGGGTGACTAATATTTTAAAGGGCAATCCAACCTTGGTAATAAAATGATATGTGTGAAAGCAAAAAAATAATAAAAACGGGATGGTGAAAGTTTGAAAGAAATCGGACAAGGACTAAGAAAGTTATGGATGTTTGAAAAATGAGATCACTACATCTATGCGAATCTCAAATTGGCAATTTGGTGAGTCAATTGTGACATTTTTGTGGACAACTCTCCCATTTGTCGTACTCAAAAATATTAATTTGCGGTTTTCTTCGAGGTGCTTTTACCCTCGGGGCAGTACTCAAAATATATTGGAGATAGCATATTGTTATAGGTCCTCATGAACGAAAAGATCCTACTGAGTAATGCATTTTGGAAAAAAGTGACATCTTAGTCATTTTGTGTGTTAGAGCGAATGGGGGAGTTGTCCACAGCTACATCACAGTAACTTGTATACCTATTCGGCCAATTTGAAATTCCCATATGCATAGTTATTACAACTTTCAAAAATTCATAACTTTCTTATTGTCCGATTTCGTTCAAACTTTCACCAATCTGCTTCTCTGATTTTTCCTCTTTCTTTCAGAACAACTTGCTATTAAGGTTCGATTTCCCTTTAATGGGTTGTCGTTGTAGCAAGAATTCAATTTTAAGCTCACTATTTCCAGCTATAGGCCAAGAGGGGTTGTCTATAATATCATGCATTTCGTAACAGGTATACATGGTATAGGGAAGACGTCGTGCTATGGGGTACAACCCTCAAGGTAGAGGCGTAGATATGGGGGTACTGACGTGGACACCAGCCCCTCCTCCTCCTCCAAATGCACCCCCCACCCAAAAAAAAAACAACAACATCAAACAAACAAAGAAACAAAAAACAAAGCAGGGGGAAAGGGGCAAAGAGAAGAGAGAAGAGAGAAAAGGAAAGAAAGAGGGGAAGGGGGGAGACAGTACAATACCCTTACATACCTTTTGTCACTCAATGGCTTCGTTCTCTCGCATTAACCCGGTGCCCCCCCCCCCCCCCCCAATGAATCAGTGCTCCTTCACTGTGGCTGGACCCACTCCATACCACTGCTACAAGGTATCAATCATCGAGGGGGAACTTGACAGGTGGTTCGGGCCATAAGCCAAAGTACATACACCCCCAGCGAAGCACTCTTGAACTCATTATCTCGTTATGGCGTAGCCCAGCTCATGTGGGCTTTGGAACGGGGGCAAGGTACTTCCTGCCGGCCAAATCAACGAAGGTCTATCTCCCAAGTGTTTGAAGTGCCCCTCACAAGGTGAAAATTGCAACTTCCTGATCAAGCTTCCCCTCTATGTCTCTTTCAGAGATTGGGGACTTACCTTTATTTCAAATAATTATATTCCAATATATATGTATACTTCTGCTATGTGTATATTTTCTTTTTCTTCTTCTTCTGCTCTTTCTTCTTCTTTTTCTTCTTTTCCTTCTCCTTCTTCATCTTCTTCTTCTTTTTCTTCTACTTTTTCTTCTTATCCTCCTCCTTTTCCTCCTCCTCCTCCTCCTCCTCCTCCTCCTCCTCCTCCTCCTCCTCCTCCTCCTCCTTCTTCTTCTTCTTCTTCTTCTTCTTCTTCTTCTTCTTCTTCTTCTTCTTCTTCTTCTTCTTCTTCTTCTTCTTCTTCTTCTTCTTCTTCTTCTTCTTCTTCTTCTTCTTCTTCTTCTTCTTCTTCTTCTTCTTCTTCTTCTTCTTCTTCTTCTTCTTCTTTTGTACAGTCCTTTAGCATGTTTAGTAACTTATTACTGAATGAAAAGGCAGTTATGGATTTAGGGGGCAAAACCTGCCGCCCCCCCCCCCTTAAAAACCGAAATGGCAAACTACATATGTACAAAACAGAAAAATGGCCCCTTAATTGTGTAATTTTTCGTCATTGTACTCCTCCCCCCCCCCCCTTTTACACAAACCTGGATCTGCCCTCGTGCAAAGGCAATAATGTGTACCCTCTTTGAAATTGCATGTATAAGTATTGCTATCATTTACAATTAACAGGCCCCACCAGTGGCGGATATAAAGGGGGGGGGGGCACAAATCTCAGAAAATTTTCTGACAAGCAACAAAAAAAGAAAAAAGAAAAGAAAAGGTCATCACACATTTTCAGGTCTCCTTGTCCTTCCAAACTCTCTGACAAGTAAACATAAAAAAGAAAGAAAAGTTATCAGTTAGAAATGTAAATGGGGGCACAATGTACACTTTTATTTAAAAATGGGGGGGGGGGGGGCCACGGGCAGAAAGTGCTTACCCCCCCCCCCCCCCCAAATCCGCCACTGGTCTCCACCACCCATACACCTTGAAATAAATATTGTGTCAATGAAGAAAGAGATTGTATTAGGAATCTGTTATTTTTCATTTTCTTTCCCTTAGCTGCAGCTTCTTTTACTAAGGGGGGGGGGGGGGGGGGGGGGGAGGTACATTGCAAGTGTGTGTCCAATATCTCTGACAAGGAAAAAAGTTTCTGAAATTTTGGTGGTAGATCCATACACATGGCATGCCTCTTGAATGGGGTGCATATGCCCCATGTGCCCCCTCCTGTCAGTTGCAATGGAGTACATGCGAGGAAGAAGGGCACAAGTTTATAAAAACAATATTTTAGTCATGGGGGGGGGGGGGGGAGGGGGGAACAACTTATCTTTATACAGTAGATGTTTAAGAGACAAACTGTTTTCATCTTCATGTATTAAATAATTCATATTCATGTATTAATGATTCCATGAAGGTGAAAACATTCTTTCTTTTAAAATTATCTGACAATTTTATTTTTTTATTTTTTGTTTTTTATTGATTACTGAAAAGAGGGTGTGATGGACTTGGGCCCTTTTTCCTATGATGCAATCACTAGTACACATAGATGCTGCATACAGTTATGCTACTTCATACGATAATGTACATCAAGTTATATTTCATACACTGTATCTCTACTACTCATGCAGTGTAATAAAACTATAAAAAGACATAACATCAAACATTCCTAAGCCCTGCCCTGAGAAAATTCTAATTCAATCATCTTTCTCCAACATAACAAGTGAATGAGTAAATTACGCAATGCGTAATAAATGTCCCCGCCGGAAGTGCAGATGTGTGAAAATTAACTAGCCTGAACCTTAAAACTTCAGTGAAAAACTTTAGTGAATAAAATAATGTTACTGCATGCAAAAGAAGAGAATACCAACAATGCATGTATACAACTGATATATAAAACATGAAAACATTATGAACCTTCAGCCATTTTGAATAAATTTGCATAAATTTGCATGAATAATGAATTTCAAAATTCTGTGTAGAAGTTTGGAAGCCCCCACCCAGCCCTATCAGATAAAACAATCGGAATCAAAATCCGATGTGAAATAGAGAAGTAGCATTTTTCGTCAATTTTGAATAAATTTGCATAAATTTGCATAATCAATGAATTTCAAAATTCTGTGTAGAAGTTTGGAAGCCCCCACCCAGCCCTATCAGATAAAACAATCGGAATCAAAATCCGATGTGAAATAGAGGAGAAGTAGCATTTTTCGTCAATTTTGAATAAATTTGCATAAATTTGCATAATTAATGAATTTCAAAATTCTGTGTAGAAGTTTGGAAGCCCCCACCCAGCCCTATCAGATAAAACAATCGGAATCAAAATCCGATGTGAAATAGAGGAGAAGTAGCATTTTTCGTCAATTTTGAATAAATTTGCATAAATTTGCATAATTAATGAATTTCAAAATTCTGTGTAGAAGTTTGGAAGCCCCCACCCAGCCCTATCAGATAAAACAATCGGAATCAAAATCCGATGTGAAATAGAGAAGTAGCATTTTTCGTCAATTTTGAATAAATTTGCATAAATTTGCATAATTAATGAATTTCAAAATTCTGTGTAGAAGTTTGGAAGCCCCCACCCAGCCCTATCAGATAAAACAATCAGAATCAAAATCGGCCAAGAAATGACGGAGAAGTAGCATTTTCTAACATTTGAGCACACACGGACAGACGGACGGACGGACGGACGGACACACACACACACACACACACACGCACACACAAACGGAGCCCGTTTCATAGTCCCCTCGCGAACTTCGTTCGGCGGGGACAAAAAACCTAAACAACAAAACAGAGAGTAAATACAAAGAACATAGAATAAGTAGTTTATTTTATTAAAAAATAATCTGACATGATATAATCGAGAGACAAATAGATGGATATGTCGAAAGATGTAGTAATGAATGATTTTGAGTCATCTGCATTATCAAAAATACAAAAAACATCCTTCTTAGTATTCTCTATCTACAAAACACATTCAATATATATATAGTCACTTATATATACAAATTAAGCCCTAATACAAATCAATGGTGATACACACAAACAACTGAAACATGCAAAATAAATACATTTATAGTTCATAAGGAATCATCTCAACTGAAACAAAAAGGGCAATGAAAAGAAGAAAAAAAAATTGACACAAACACATCTCTACATTGTACCTGTTATGTTAAAAAATAGTCATATGAAGCGATTCTTTCATAAATTCAAATTATTTGTATTTTCTTAATTGGAATCAAAGCCATTTTCTATTTATAAACAATTTCTCTCTTCTTAGGTTCGTTTAATCAAATGTTCTTTTATGAACATCAGACTAATATTTTACAGCTGATTAATTCGTTCAAATAAAGATATATGTCTTACAGTTATTGTTTTTTCTTGTCATTTTGGCAGAAAAGTTTGTCTAAACTAATTAGGTTACAATTCAGGGCTTTAAGTTTTAGGCAACACAAAACCTCTTACACACCAAGAAATACATGTACAAGACAGATGACCATACTACCACTTTGTAATTGGAGCTTATTCCAGAGGAGCTGATGTACAATTTTATAGAGAAGCAGTTCTGGTCCTTGCAACATCAACAGTTACATGTAAAATCAAATCAAAGAAATGTCGCAACAAAATGGACATACAATTGATTTTCACAACTGATTTAAGTAGATTTTAATGTGGCAGAGACCAGGGCCCTCTTGCATAGAAAGTTGCGATTAATTGCAACTCAAAAATTAAACGCAACTTGATTTTCAACCAATCACGATCTCTTTTTTTGGACTTGCGTTTAATTTTTTGAGTTGCGATTTAACGCAACTTTTTATGCAAGAGGGCCCAGGGGTGGTATTCTGAGATTCATTTTATCTCAGTGAGATAAAATACCATTAAAATCTTTTTAAGTCGATATTCTGAGAACTATTTTAGCAATATTTTAGCAAGATTTTATCTCATCTAAGACAAGCCCATTTATGATGCGATAACCAATAAGAAATGTCATTAGATTTCACTTTCATCATGCTCAGACAATAGAATTGCTCTCCGCCAGTCTTTGGAGCAAGAGAGCAGGAATGCGTTATCTTTACAATTTTCATTACGCATGCCTCAAAGCACAAATGCACTTTTGCTAGGATTTCCTTGAAAAGGACTGAGGTACTTTCAGAGGTTAAAGAACACCATCACAAGCATCATTGCTAGTAATAATATTAGTCAGCAAAAGTCTTGAAGTAGAATTTGATAATCATATGCTTGAGTTGCTTGAGAAATATATTCAATATTCAGCATTTTTTAATTCATTTTGAACGCACGATCGCAACATACTTGCCCAAAAATGTCGCATTTACCGTGCGTCCTAGAGATAAAACAGCCCTATTTTAAGTTTTATCTCATTTTCCCCATAAAATATGGGCGTAAGCATTTAGAGCCTGTGCGTATCATGCGTACAACTGTATAGGAATGCGAAGAGGTAGGAGACAGAGATGAAATATGATATAAAATCCAGGATAAAATCCAGAGTCCAGAATACCACTGTTTTAAAAAGATGAAATAAAAAACTTCATAGATAAAAAGGGACTCAGAATACCACCCCAGGAGTTAGTAAGAAAATTATAAGTACAGTCAAACCTGTCTTAGTGGCCACCTGTCTATAGTGACCACCTGTCTATAGCGGTCACTTATATTGCCTCCATAGAGCAAGAAATATGTATCTTAGAACCTGTCTATAAAGGCCACCTGTCTACAGTGGCCACTTTTTCTGTTTCCCGTGGGTGGCCTTAATAGATAGGTTTGACTGTACATGTATACATCTTCCCCTTAAAAAAACATTTGCCATCAATTTGGCACACTGGAATTAATAGACCCTACAAATATATTATTTTTCATGTACTCCAGACATAAAAAAGGAGTTAAAAATTATCAGAAGTGATAATTTCAACCCACATAGTACATGTACAATGTAATCTTTCAGTCCATGATTTCTTAAGGTATTCAGAATGAATAAATACATGTACATGTATTTCAACATATGTTTTTCACCCTCAGTTTCAAGTCGACATGCCTGTGCTTTAGCCATTTCCAAGGCTTGTTACCATATAAAGGCACAAAAACAACATTTGATATACCTGCATGTCTGTCATGATTTGAGAGTTTGGCACTGTAAGTGATACAACCACAAAATTGAATCTCAGTACCCCCAAAAAATGTTTTTCTCATAGTTCTCCCTGACACCCTCAAGTAACTTTTCGACAAAGAAATTGATTTATGTTTTATTTCCTGAATTATTCACCGAGAATTTGGTATAATAATGATAAACAACACAGGGCATCTACTTGTCTCTGGTGGACTTTTCTTCATTCAATCTGGGCCCCGTTTCATAGAACTTATTATCAATAACAACTGCCTCATTTCTATGACAAATTCACTCTCAGCCAATCAGATTCAAGGATTTCAGTAGCTTATAACAATTATTGTAACTTGTTATTGATGACAAGTTTTATGAAAGCGGGCCCTGATCAGCAGGCAGTAAGCTAGTAAAAACAACAACTTGTCAATAGACAATTTTCATGATGCTGTCAAGTTTATTCACACTTGCCCAGTAGCAGAAAATTATATTCACCTGCTAAAAAGTGTTGTATTTCAACAGCCGGAATGCTAACCGCATGCATTGGTTCTTGCTAGGTTGGAAAGACATTATGGCTTGCCCGACCTAACAACATGTAATGCATTCAGTTTGCATTCTGCCTTGAAATGTGATTATTCCTAACAGGTAAATGAAATAATTTCTCATTAGGCACTTGACAGAGAATCAGAGATGCAGGCATACGATGTGAATACGAAAACGGCCGATTAGCTCAATGCACTCCAGTGCACTTAAGTTGTACACAGAGAAGTGGCGTATAATGTATACTCTTCATGGCAGAGGCCCCTACAGTGATAATGTACCAGTTTACACAGAGTTTCCTTTTATGCAAAACATATCATATCACATGTAATTATGGCTTACAGACAGAAAAATCAATCTCGTAGGAGTTTTAAAACATTTGAACTAGGACTGGAGTCTATGGAATTCAATGCATGTTTTATTAAAATCAACTCGAATCAAATAGTCTATTGGATGAACAACAAAAATTTTCGTATGCTATTATAGATTAAGAGAATTTTTGTTGTTCATTCTGCCACATACATGAAAATGGAAGTGTAGCCTTGTGAAGCAGACACAAATGAAATAGAACAATTTTTTTATTTTTTTTGTCTGCACTTTATCCTCCTTCATGTCTCCTTTAACCCTTTCAGGACAGGAATTATTTCAGGGCTAAATTGATCACATTTTGTTCCTCAAATTGGCAACAATAATATTTTTCTTTTAGTGCTACATGGTTCTAATAAGGTGTAATGTCTTTGAAAAAATATACTTAGTTAGGAATTTTGTCGAAAAGTCAAAATAATTGCTAATTTTCGTAAAATACCATGATTTTCAACCTCTCAATGTTTTGCCAATCTAAGGATTTTAAAGCTTATTCTCGTTTTCAAAATTCCTGGCATCAAACACAATATAGTCATGGGACGAAAATGGACATAGAGTGTGCAGAAATTTTTGCTCTTTCTATTCATGCATCTAGTATACTTTTTAGAGCCCGAAATCAAAAGTTATTGAGCCAAAACACAAAATGTGGTCAATTGTCTCGAAAGGGTTAAATCGAGTGATATATATGCTCTCAAGAATGTCTACTTTTAGGAATTTTTTAAACATTGTATCTAGAGTTCAGGTAATGACATTTTCAGAGTCCAGTACACTCATGCTTAAAAAAATACAAATAAATTCAGCAAAATGATTTCGGCAGAAAAATTAAAATAGCTGCAAAAAAGCAATTTAGCAGATATGGATACTATTCTGTCCCTGGCTGACAGTAACATACAAACACATTGCCCTATATATGCAGAAACCTGTCGGTGTTTTCAGCATTTACGATCATCCACGAGGTATTTGATTTTGTTATCCACAGAAAGGCAGAAATAACACAATTCTACTCTCGACTTATTCCAACCGAATCATTCAGAAAAATCAATCCGATCCCTAAAAAGTCAAACCTGCCTTAGTGACAGAAAGATTACCCGTCTATAAAGACCACACTTATTGTTTCCCTTGAATAGAGATATAACTCATTGATATAAAGATGGTAAAAGACTGCTTTTCTTTCCCACCCACCCCCCACCCCCCTTGAGCGGTCTTTATACACAGGTTTGACTGTATTTCGTAAAGTGGAGTACAAAAGGGTCACCGAGAGGAGAAAAAGACCCACTCCACCTGTACCCAGACTTCAGACTTCCTGCTGTACTTGTCTTGCAGCATCGCAGAAGTAGACGAGGGGCATATGACCGAGTGAAAAAATGTTCGTCTTCATCCACTTTTGCAGTGTTTAGACTGATGTCTGTTCCACACTGGCTATCGCTTGCTGACAAAGGACCACATCCTGGAAGCATCACTGCCAAGACTCCTGTGTCAGCTGGGTGTCAAGTGAAAGGTTATTGACAAAGGGTAACAACAGTGACCAGGGTGTATAGCATCACCTAGAATATGCTCTCTCTCTGTCATAGAGACACTACTGTCCCACGCTTTTGTGTCCACTGTGGGGTATGACTTGCATCCATTGGTGCAGCAAGTCTGTAGCATCACCTAGGACATGCTCTCCCTCTGTCGTAGGGACACTACCGTCCCATGTTTTTGTGTCCACTGCGGATTATGACTTGCCTCCATTGGTGCAGCAAGGCTGTAGCATCACCTAGAACATGCTCTCTATCTGTCGTAGGGACACTACCATCCCACGCTTTGTGTCCACTGCAGGTAATGACTTGCATCCATTGGTGCAGCAAGTCTGTAGCATCACCTAGAACATGCTCTCCCTCTGTCATAAGGACACTACTGTCCCACGTTTTGTGTCCACTGCAGGTTATGACTTGCATCCATTGAGGCAAGTAAAGTGAAACCAAAGAACAATGTTACAACAAACTCTTGTGATAACAGGGTAATTTAGCCAGTCCAAGTTCTTTGATGCCTGATGGTTGTTTAGACCTGCAATAACAAAGTTTCAATATAACAAGGTAACTTCCTTGGTCCCTAGGAGTTGGTTATAACATGGTTCCAGCTGTACTGTATCTTGCATTGAAGGATGCTTGAAAGACTGTCCCAAGTTCTCAGCAGAATTACATCCTACTATTTGCACGCCTGCCGATGCTCTCGATGGCGGGCATACACCATCGCCAGGATGTCGGCCTGCACCTCCATCCGCAGATCAGCAGGAATCTTTAGCAGGGTGCATTTGAGATGTCCCAAGAAGGCCTTCACCTCTTCCTCATCAGTCGATACTGCAGGCTGATGATGTGAGCTGGTGGTACTTGGGACACTGGTCATTGGGGCTTCTTGTACTTGAGATTGAAGGTGCAGAGTGGTACGAGGGTTATACCTTATCGAACTCTGATTCACCACTGTAGTAGTTGGCTGCAATGATAGAAAAATAGCACAATATTACAATTCCTGGACTTTTCTCCGATGGAGTTGCAAAGTACCACAATCACTAGAGGGCAGGTTGAATTCTGGGAAAGGTAACAAATAATTTGTGTAATTTGGAAGATTATCATAGTAGAAATGTCCCCTGAAAAGTGAAAAGGACTGCTCTTCAAATGCCCTCACATTGGAAATATGACAAGAAACAGCTGAAACGTTCGGGTCGAACATTTGTGTGTAGTCCCATATGCACATTTCTGTGTGCAGTGCATGTGACTCTCAACAGGATTGAGTCCATTTCTTATCATTTTGGTGATTCCAAAACCTCACAGCGTACACCAATTCTTATGTGCTATATAATCAACCTCTCCCAATTGCTTTGAGACCGTTTCTTTCACAATTCAATCTCATGACCAGAACCAAACTTTATCTTTAATTCAACCCATTTCCAGTTTGAAAGGTCTTCAACCAGTGGATACACTGTTTGGACATGTGACAAAATCTGGCTACTTTCTTTTGGGGTCAACGAAAATCTCCTGGTTTTGCGCCGATTGGAGTTTTTTTTCTCAAATTCCCTGACATTTTCCTGACTGGGAAAAAGGGAACTCATTTTCCAGGTTTCCCCTGATTTACGGGAAAGCTGGGAACAGCTTATCAAAAGTAATGTTTAAAAAAATGCAGTATTTTCTACCTTTGTCCGGATTTCTTTCTCCTGGGCACCGACATCCACCCTGGACTTCTTTAAAGGACTGTCGTGCCTTCCACCCTTCGTCTTCCCTCGAACCCTGGAAGCAGCCGTTATGACCTCCCTGCCACCGGACACTGGTCCAACTTCAATGCCGTTGCTAGTCCCTGGTATTAGCTCCACCCCCATGCTGACATCAGACCCCCCGGAGGGCGAGTCCTCTCCAGAGCTGCCTTTTTGCTAAAGTGATGCGAAGTAGAGGTGTCCCAGTTAGGGATGATATTATTACAATCAAAGAGAAGGTTCACTTCTGATAATGGTAGTGCTGGTATCGGCATGGAAAATCTATGTCGCCATGTCGCAATAAAATTAACGACGATGTCGACATGTGTCGACATCTGGACATGAGTCAAACAAGTCTAAAGTCGGGTCGCTCCCGTAGTGACCATACACTATTAAACCAGAGTTACCCGACACAAATTCACATACATGCACTATGTCCTCATGGGCTCACACTCGCAGTCATACTCACTTACAGTTCTCAAAGATGCACACTGTCAACTATTTGCCCCAAAATTTGTTTTGTATGATCCAATTTATCAAGCATTAATGAAAGTCATGCGGTGCGAGTCAGCTAGTGTCGCATATCTAGGCATGTACATGTACGTAATGTATACCGGTCGTCGCAGCTAGATACGCAGCGATCGTGTCGCGCGCGCGCGCTGCTAATGCGTAAGTGAAACAAATCACGTACGCGCGCACGACGCCACGGCGAGGTACATGTAAAAAGACCCATTTTATGTCGCCATCGGAGCATGCGTGTCGACATGTCGGCAAAGTCCAAAACCAGTACTTTTGTCGCCATAGTGGCGACATCAGGCATGTCGATACCAGCACTAGATAATGGTGATCAATAATGTGAGCTTTCGCCTTCTTTTCATTTCAGTTTGGAAGAATATCATATAAGAAACACTCCTTGAAAAGGATTGCTCTCCAAATGCCATCACATTCAAAATGTGATCTGAAATAGCTGAAAAATTAGGACCAACTTTCGTGCGACATGTGTGTAATCCCATACATGTATATCTATTTCTATGTGCAGCACGATTAAAGGAAACCAAAACCCAAGGAGAGAATCAATGTTATTGGAAAGTGAGAATTCAGAGAAGCACTTTACAAAAAGTTTCATTAAAATTGGTTAAAAAATGAGAGAGTTATGGAAGTTTGAAAAGTCTCGTTTTACTTTCTATGGGGATCCTCAAATTGGCAAAATTGCTTCAAAATGGCTGATTTTGTGAACAACTCTCCATTTGTTTTGTACACAAATTTTCAGATTTTCCCCATTTTCTCTCAGGGTGCTCCTTGTCTCCTCCTGAACTCGACATATGTGGTGTAAAATACATTTTCCCATTATATATGTTGAGCTCAGAAGGAGATTAACTGCACCTTGAAAGATAATGGGGAAAATCTGAAAATCTGTGTACAAAACAAATGGAGAGTTGTTCACAAAATCAGCCATTTTGAAGCAATTTTGCCAATTTGAGGATCCCCATAGAAAGTAAAACGAGACTTTTCAAACTTCCATAACTCTCTCATTTTTTAACCAATTTTAATGAAACTTTTTGTAAAGTGCTTCTCTGAATTTTCACTTTCCAATAACATTGATTCTCTCCTTGGGTTTTGGTTTCCTTTAAGTTAATTTCTTATCGATTTGATGATTCCAAAACCTCACAGCATACAACAATTCTCTTGTAATACCTATTCAATTTTTTTTTTCAATTGCTTCCAGACAGTCTCTTCCACAATGTCATCACATGACCAGAACTCAAAATTATCTTTAGCAGAAAAAAAAAAATGGGGAAATTATATTTGCACACAAAAATTAAAAACTCAATGCAATGATACAAAAATGAAAACAGGATACCCTACCTAAAAAGTGTGGAAATATGATGCATGCATAATTCAATGCATTTAACTCTCAACTGGATATACAAAAAGATCACTTATGTTTTAAGGTGAGGCATTTCATCTACATTGCCTGCCTCTCTCTCTCTAACTAGTCTGCAAGCACAGACCCTAATTTGACACTTTATCAGAAAATCATTGTCTTGAGAGAAGTCTAATTCAGCTACCTTCTGGTCGTGTCAATATGAGCAGCTATAGTACATGGCTTATGGTTTGCACTTCAGTGCAGACACTCTTTTACAACTGACCAGGGTTTGTGCCTGCAAACTAGTCTTACAGTGCAGACACTCTTTTTTTTTTACGACTGACCAGGGTTTGTGCCTGCAGACTACTTCTCTACCCAGGCATATTAAATGGATATCCGGTAGAATGTGAAGGTCACTACGGATAACATGAAAATCAGCAAAGATTTACATGTACTTCATGGAAGCCAAAGACTGGTTTGATTGCTATCAACATTGCATCATTCTATTCATTACAGGAAAGACCTGTTACCACATGGAAAAGGACAATTATGAAGGAGTTGGAGGAAATGAATTTAACCTTCTGATTACTGAATGATCTCATTCCCATAGGCTTAACCCTTACTGTACTGGGCTATTTCAAGCTCCTCTCTGACTTGGGGGAGGGGGGGGGGGGGGAAGGGGGAGGGGCCATCTGATCTCAGTCGCGACATGAACGATCCCTGCGAAATTTTGCATGGATCTTGAGAATCACGAAAAGAACACAAATCCATTGTTATTTTTATGTAAATCTTTCTTTTTTTTTCATTCAATATCACAATTTATGCAAACTGTATGCATGAATATACATTTTGACTGAAAAGTAAAGAAAGGCCTTGGAGAATGAAAGAAGTTCTTCCTAAACCTTAAAAACAATACTACATGAAGTGATTTAGATTCTTATGAATTCTATTTTTACGAATTTTATATGTATTTCTTTGTTTTTCAATCTGAACTTTTTTATTGTTTTTTTAAGTCTGCTGTTCCAGAGTGTTATATTAACCAATATTCAGTAAGAAGGGATAATAATTACAGCTTAAAGAAGAAATTATAGGTGATAAAGAAGGAACATGAGGAAATGCAGTTTCCCATTCGTTTTGTACACGAAACTCAGAAATTCTCAGTTTTCGGGCTGCCTTGAGGTTGTAAAAGGTAACGTGACTCAGTAACGGTACGACTGATTTTAGTCAACTTGGTGTCAAAAGATGCGCAAGACTTGAAAGAATAAAGTCAGAAGGTTGCTTGGCATGAAATGCAGCATTTCAAAATATGCAGTGAAACTCGTCTACGGGGGGGTCTCCCAGCCCTCCCCCCCCCCCCCCCCCCCCCCAATACTGCAAGGGTTAATACAGGTGTCAATCAGTTCCTGTGGGCATTTGGGGAGAGCTACATTGTTGTAGGAGTAGGCAAAAATTCTAGCTCGGGACCGAACCAGATGGAAGATCACCGTTGCTTCTAAATGCTCCATAAGAAACAGGAGGAACTAAGTATAGGACTATAGGTATTCATCAACTACAGAAAAATCAAATTTCAAAAAAAATTGCTAATTTTTATTTATTTTTAATTTATTTTTTTTTAGGGGGGGGGGGCATTACCTTTGATTTGATACTACGGTGAATGATGAATGGTAAAAGGAAGTCTAGCTTTTCCCACACCCATCTCGTCCTGGGTGTCTTGGGTTGCCATCCTTCTGCGATAGGCCCCAGCCCCTGGCCGCCATCTTTAAGAATGTGATTCAACTTGGTCCTTAAACTCCGCAGATGGGTCTGGACGTCTTCAGCTGAATAAGAAAGAGAATATGAATAAGACTTTAAAAATGGGAAAGTAGCACTAAAGAGCTCATGACAATTTAATGAAATTAGAGAATTTTGAAATGTGAAAAGGAAAATAACATTTGGTTCAATTCTTACTGTGCCATGGAGTTCTGCTTGTTTCGAGATTTTACCAAAAGACAAACATTGCTTACTTTTCACACGCACTTTCTAGCCATGTGATGTCTATAACAAAATGTAGTACACAAAAGCTGTAGGAAATCTATTTCCCTTTCTAATGATACCAAACACTTCTACTTTACTCAATTTTATGCATGAAAATAATTGTGAAATAAATATATGGTTTGTTTTAACCTTACATTTCTCTTTCAATTTTGTTACCTACTGTTTTATGTTAAAATGAGAAGGGATGATGTAGAATATCTGGTATTTGTTTGAAAATCTTTTTATATTTAAAATGTTTGATAAATGCTCTAAGTATTGATATAATTTGAGTACCATATACAGTACATATTTCTTGGTAAAGCAATGTGTGACTGAAAATACCTAGTAGGTTCTGCTGGTGTATGAGTTAGGGTCTTTGGGAAACATATTGAGATTTAACATCCTGGTTCTCCAATATGAATATCTTCTAAAGAATGAGAAAGCTCACAAATAATTTTCCACTTTTCCCAGAACTCAACCTTCCCTTGAACTCACCAGTACAACCATTCCCTATCTCCGCTGCTTTAGAAGAAAACAACGTCTCCCTCAAGTTTCTGTCGAGGTACCCCTGGGCACTGGTGTTGTAAAGGCACTCGTTCGCCCTCCACCAGTCCACTAGCTCCTCTTCTTGTTCGTCCGTCCAAGGGAAAGTGGTCTTAGGCCCCTGTCTTCGACTCTGCCCCTTCTGCCCCTGGTGATACCCCTTTCCTCCCCGGTGTTTTCTGATGTGTCTCCTCAGTTGAGACTGCGTCATCGGATATACAGGGATCATAGTTTCTGCTGCATGAACCTTCATATGTTCAATGAGGTTGGCCTCTTGAGAGTAATACCTGTCGCAATAAAAGCACTTAAAGACTTGTCTATTTCCACGCTCGTGTTCATGATGGACTTGTTGAAAGGAAGGATGAGTATTGCTCTCACTGGAATGGATACCTTCAAAGAATTAATCAGAAGAAAAAGAAGAATGATGATGATAATAATAATAATATTAACATTAATAATAATAATAATAATAATGATAATAATAATAAAAATAATAATAACAATAATAATAATGATGATAATAACAATAATAATGATAATTATAATAATGATGATGATGATGATGATGATGATGATAACAAAAAAATAATGATAATCATAAAAAGAATACAATCATAATAAAAACACTTGACATTAAAGTAAAATTTCTGAGCATTGTCCAAAAAAAATATTAATCCCCCGGGTTAAGCTGAACTTCCCTAACAAGGACAGTTTTCAAATAAACATACTAATTCAATAAATAAATTGTGCTTATTATCCAATTAGGCAGGAAATCTTGTATAATTAAGAAAAATCTCAATCAGCATATTTATCAGTGAGTTTACATATTGATACAAATTTAAAGGGTTCACTAGTATAAAATTAATTTTAAAAAAGACCAACCATCTAAAAACCAACTTTTATAGCAGTGAGTCAACTATGTCTAGTCATTCACAAGTCACTTTTACCATAGTTTAGAGTGCAGTTCCAACATCAAAATTTCCAAAGCTCATTACAAAAGAGATGATATTTAAAGCTGATATTTTGAACTTAGGATACTTGCAGGAGCCAAAAAGTAAAAAAAAAAAAAAAAAAACCCAAATACGGTCATTGGTTCCCATTTTTTCTGTAGATTTAATAGTAATTTTGCGTTGGCTGGTCTAGGCCTGAGTCGAGTCGGTCGGTCCACCGGCGCCCGACCGATGCAGCCGGTCACCGGTGCAATTTCATGCACACCGGCGGACCGATGAAATAAAGAAATACATAAGAAATTCACAGTGTCAAAGACTTTGAAAATTAACCAGTTTTAAGAACTAAATTTCCTTATTTATATTAAAACTTTCACATGATATTAAATTTCAATCCTTTAATCAACCAAGTGGGACTATGGAAATAAGATCACCGAGCAAGTTTTCTCAATTTTCTTGCTTGAATTTATCGGCCCGTATATTATTGTTGAATTCTGTGCGAGCGCTGCTGGTACGATTCTGCGCACCTTGCCCCGAGATGGCGCTAATTCCAGGCTAACTCTAGTGGAGTAATTACGAGTTGCAAACAAACAGATAAAAGATGGCAGCGCCCATACACGTATACAGAATGCAACAATATCATAATGTTACGGGCCGATAAATTCAAGCAAGAAAATTGAGAAATCCTGATAGGTAATCTTATTTCCATAGTCCCACTTGGTTGATTAATGGTTTGAAATTTAATATCATGAGAAAGTTTTAATATAGATAAGGGAATTTAGTTCTTAAACTGGTTGATTTTCAAAGTCTTTCATTAACACTGAATTTCTTTATGTACCGGTATTTCTTTAATTCAACGGTCTGCCGGTCTCGCCGAAAAATCACCGGCGGACGCCGGTAAAAAAAAAGAAAACCGTTATGACTCAAGCCTACTTGTAATATAAATATTATGTTTTTTTAAGATCTCTCATGTTTTCCCTCTTTAACAATAAAAAACATGCTACTTTCCCGATGCGGGCGGCGCGTTATATGCAGCTTTTTTGCACCGCATATTTTTTCAAGAAAAATTTCATCGCTCCGCCGGTCTCCGCCGAAAAATCACTGGCGGGCACCGGTCAAAAAGAAAAAACCGTTATGACTCAGGCCTAGGCTGGTCACATTTATAATCTATAAATTTACACCGGTTTCATGAACCGACATACCTCCTGTACTGAAAGAGGAAGTCCATCCTGGTATTCAGTTGATTTGAATAAAAGCAGAAAAAACAAGAGAAATACAGCAGTGAAAATTTGAGCAAAATCCGCCAAGCAATAAGTATGTTATGAATATTTGAAGTTGAAAATAATCAAACACAGTCAAACTGACAACTCGGTGACGTATCTTTTGAGCTTATCTTCCATTAATTTCAGTCTGTACAGAAAATGTCATAATTTTTTCATTTTCTCAGTTGTTGATGAAGGAATATATATTTTTCATGCAGGTTTTGTGTAAAAACATATTTGCAGAGATTATATCAAGGTTTCATGAATGATTAAATACTTCCTTCAGAAAAAAAAAATGGAAGTTTATAATTTTTCCAGTACTGGGCAAATGGGAGAGGAGCTCACAAGATATGTCACAGAGTTACCACTTTGTGTGTGATCAATTACAACTTCAAAAAAACTTTCTTATTTCTTATTGGATTTTGCTCCAACTTAAATTGATCGGTTTCTTTATTTTTTTCCTTCTTTTAAATAAAGTGATAATCAACTATAAGATGGCTGTTTACCCTTTTCCATGGCGTGATTATCATTGCGGGGGATAGGGTTTCCCATTCCATCATTTATCCAGCCATCAACGTAACTATCAGAGTTTTCTCCACCATTGTTCTCATCTTCCAACAATGGATCTATCAGCCCATCACTGCCAGTTACATGTTTAGGAGAAGAAAGAACAGCACTCCATGCATCGGCTTCACCTCCAGAACCAGTCATCACTTCTTCTTTGATGAAGGTAACACGATTTTCTCCTGACGACTCTTGCTCTTTGTCGATTTCTTCTTGCCCTAACAAAAACAACCAAAAAAAAGAAATAGGATTTTGCCGTTATTGTAATGCTAATTGCACAGTGAAAGCTACACGTGAACGGTAAGTAAATAGGATGTAAAATACCACGCAGGATATAGAGTCTATAATAACAGGCAGTGTATACAGCCACACGTGTGTGGCGGAATCCACCGCCTGGCCTGAGGATACAGCCACACGAGTCTAAAATTCTCTACAACACTTAAAGACCCTGCGCAGCAGCGGGCACATAGCAAGGGCATAGCACGTGCGATGTGTATATTATTTATGCTACATGTACAGTACATGTTGCAAAACTTCATCATGAAGGTTTTATCTCTTAAAATTCACTTCCATAAAAACAATATTTTTTACTTCGTTGTCATCAGAAGTAAAAATATTGTTTGTCAGTGAATTCCAAGAGATAAAACCTTTATGATGAAGTTTTGCAACATGTATCATTGCATTTATAATTATATACACATTGCTCGTGCTATGCACTTGCTATGTGCCATGCCGCTGCGCAGAGTCTAAGTGTCGCAGAGAATTTTAGACGCCTGTGGCTGTATCCTCAGGCCAGGACAGTGGATACACTACCATAATAAAATCGCCGTTATTATAGAGCTACTATAAAAATTAGAGATGTTAGATGGGTTTCCCTGTTTAGGGTATCAAAACTAGTAGAGGTCCAACTTACTCCTACTGCAATCCTCGTTTAGGGCATTTAGGGTGCTTTTCAGACAGTGATTTACGTGGATGATGATGTACAAATTGTACAGCCCAGTGTAAATTCAAATTCAAATTCATTTAATGATTCAAAATCCAAACATATAGGATCATTCTCAATTTTCAGTTTACATTTAGCATAGCAGGTATGCAGTTAAAATAGCAAAAATTAAAACAAAACAAAACAAAACAACCCCAACAAAAAAAATCCCAAACAAAACTCATGTCATAATTCCATTTCAAAGCATGATATCTCTAGATTTAGCAAGCCAATTCGGAACATGATACATTAGAACAGTTATAATATTTAACAATCAGTTGCGTAGACACGAATACACTATCCATGTTAGTGGGGGGGGGGGGGGGGGGGGGGGGGGGGGGAGGGGGATGATAAATAGATCATCCCCTATACAGTATATAACATAATAGCAACATCTCTTAAATATAATAAAATATAATATACCAATACCTTGCAGCAGATTATTCTTGTGTTAAAGTGGGGGGGGGGGGGGGGGGGGGGGGGTAGGGGGGCGCATTATGTTGATTTTATGATTCATTGCTATTCAGAAGGTCTGATTGTTTGTCACACATTTCGCTTATTCCTAAGATTATTATCGTGTTCATGTCTGTTTCGTACTTGACATAATTAGTGTAAATTTCTTTTCTTCATTTCGGGTTTGAAAATCAATTAAAATCATGTTCAATTTGGAGAACATTCTTAATCTGGGATCATTTCAGTGGGAACATTCCAATAAGAAGTGCTGTTCATCCTCTATGCCTACTTTACAAAGTGGGCATATCCTATCTACTTCTGCTTATATTTCTTGTAACGACCTTCCTCAATCATTAAGTTACTATTACTTATCCTGAATTTTTTTTTTTTTTCAATATAGAGCAATAGGTAGTTTTCCAATTTGTAATTTGTTTTTAGGATTTTATATGTTTTCAATTTTGTAGAGTATTCAGCATTGTTTTCATTAATTAGGGTGTCTTCCCAGGCTTTTATACATATATATCTATCTTTTAATTTGCCGAGTATCGCTTCCCTTAACCTTCTGATAAAAAAGTGTCATGATTTTGACAAACATGTGAAAATTCTAATGAGTTTTAAAAAGATTTCATGTGTTTGCAATAATTGGTGTTTATGTTCATGCCTTCAGTTTGCTTTACTAAGATTTTGTTAGTGGAGTTTATTATGTGGTGCCAACAGCCAACTGCATCTTTAAACATTGTCAAAGCAAGGGGGAATCGCCTGGTTTCCGCCAAGATGGCGCTGTTCATCGCCGATCTATTCGTTCCTATTAGGATTTTTTTAAATTTTACTTGTAAGGCTTCTGGTAAGGAAAGTTTTATAGCATTTTTCAAGTTCTACAGTCTCATTTATCAAATATTTAAGCCCCCATATATAGAATGATCGGTCTTACAGGTATCGAAAAGTTTTAAGTATTATATTAAGCACTTTCAGTCTTTTGGGAAGATGTTTTGTCTAGGCTAAACACACTCACACGCGAGGTTATTGGAGATAACCTCGCACTCTGTACC
Source organism: Heliocidaris tuberculata (assembly GCA_025618425.1). Taxonomy (NCBI): domain Eukaryota; kingdom Metazoa; phylum Echinodermata; class Echinoidea; order Camarodonta; family Echinometridae; genus Heliocidaris; species Heliocidaris tuberculata. Next base: position 43,363,314 of record CM046838.1, read on the forward strand.
TTCATACCGTGAGCAATTGCCTCCCATAGCAAGTGTGTGATATCTTGCACATACAGTTGTGTGCGGCAGAGGAGCAAGATCACAGACCAAAAACAGCCTGAAAATTTCACTTGATCAAGATGATAAAGATCCTATCATAGGATCTGGCATGAAATTATATATTCTATCATTCTAAAATGTAGAAGGAAGTATTTTCTCAAAATTTTGCCGATTTTATTGGTGTTTTTACCTCTTCAACTTTGAGGTCTGACAGGTCGATATTGATACAGCTCCATATAGTGATGGTCCCGTGAGTGGGCTAAACACAGCCTTTTGGGCCTTATTGCCTTATTGATTAGATGTTTGATTGCATGTGTAAATGTAACCGATGGTTTAACTTTGAAGATTACACCTAAATATTTGTATTCGTTTAAATAGTTATTTCTGTCTTGGTTTTATCAAATAAAAATACCTTTCTCTTCATCATTCTTCCTGCCTTCATACAATGACTGAGACATCCCCCCCCCCAACATTCATCAGCCGCAAATCGATTCTACCCTGGGGGGGGGGGGGGGGCACTCAACATATTGGACAGACGGGTATGTGCCGCTTTGACGACCCCCTTTTTCAACGGCCGACTGCTGTTCTCAAGATACCCGAATTTCCATAAACTGCCGTTTTCACCCTTCTCATGCGTTCTCAAGACATGGCCGGAACAATAAGCTCTGGTCTCCCTGGCGTGCCCCGCTCCCTAGCGAGAGCTTACATATGTCTATTCACTTGCGTGCGCAATTGCATAAGTGCAGTGCTGTACGGTACGTGAGTAGTTCTGTAGGCGTAGACGTATCCTGTTTTGTTTTATTTCTCGCTCGGCTGGGTATAATCTACCGTTCCAAAGACCCTATGTTTTTCGCTTCTAGTCCGTACCTTAGACCCCCGTTTCGAGGGCGGCTGCGGCACACCCCTGTCTGAAAAAAATCTGAGTGCCCCCCCCCACTCACGGAACCATCACTATGTGGGGCTGTATCAATTCTGGCACGGTCACGACCTCTCAGTTGAAGAGGTAAAAACGGCAATATAAATCACTCAGCCAAATTTTGAGAAAATACTTCCTTCTACATTTTTGGATGATAGAATATCTGATTTCAAGCCAGATTCTTCAACATGTTCAATAGGATCTTTATCATCTTGATCAAATGAAATTTTCAGGCTGTTTTTGGTCAGTGATCTTGCTCCTCTGCCGCACACATATATGTGCAAGATATCACACACTTGCCATGGGAGGCAATTGCTCACGGTATTGAAGGTACAGAGTGCGAGGTTATCTACAGTAACCTCGCATAAGTGTGAGTGCCCCCCCCCCCCCCGGGGATTCTAGTACTAGACCCCCTAGTACTATTAGTAGACCTACCAGTCTGCAAAAGTCAATGAATTGAGAGTGCAATGAATTAAAACTCACCCGACTTCTCCATTTCGTGAGACGCGACGTCCTTTGCGTTTGCAGGGATGAAAGCAAAGTGGGTATGTATAGGTCGAGAGTCTAGTCTACGGGCTGGCCTGGCGCCCCGACACACAATCTGTCAGTGTGTCAGTGCCTTGTGTTGTGTACCAGCTCGAGCAACTGTTCCGTGCCTGTGCTGCGTGCGACAACTAAGCTAAGCAGGGCATGCACCACGTCTGATCATCGACGCGTGACGCGTCAGGCTGGGCGTCACACACACTGACGTAATTCGTAAATTGCTGTGCCTTAAATGAGTAATTCCCGAAGTCATTTACATCGGGAATTGCAATAAAATGTGTGTCAACAGCGAAAATGCGGTAGTTGTTATTATAGTTTGATTATTTCTCTAAGAAAACTTGTAAATACTGGTAGATTTCAGGCGCTGAGCTGACTGTGTGTCATCGCATTTCTTCAAAACGTCAATCGTTGATATATGGAATGCGAATGGTAGACTGTTTTAAACCGTTTGTGTGTAGTCTGAGATACAGTAATACAACTTTAAAAACACTCTTGGAAGTCAAAATTTATGTTTGAATATTGGGAGAAACAAAGCATTTGTGAAAATAAGAGACAAAACATAAATTTAACTTACCAAAGAGGATTATTTTATTTCAACAACAACAAAAAATGATATAACGTCCAATGTTTACACTTAGCACTTCATACATGATGATGATGATGATGATGATTGTGTTGACGTCACTATCACTTCACGCCGGCTGCTCACAAACAAGGCGCGGCGCCAAGTCAGTACAATATACTGCGCCAATTATTCCACTGCACTGAGCTGAGGTGATGTGAACGGGCGCGGGCTAATGTACCAAGATAATAATGTCCCCAGCTCATGAGCTAGCAGCTCTTTGTCACGTTTCACGGACGCGTGTTCATTCTGGTTTATTTATATTCACATGATAATGATTTGCCCTTTTGCGTTGGCCTATATGCGTAACGAAGCAGTAGGCGTACCTTCAAATCGCCGGGCACGTAATTAGGGTAGGCATATAGAGGCATGTTTCTAAAAAATAGCCAATTAACGTAATGTAGCTAATTAGCTAATTTGCATATTATCTGCATACATTTACAAATACATGTAGTATGCAACCATAACCCTAACCCTATAACCAAAGCCCTTAACAAAAAAAACAACAAAAAAATGATTATAAAAATGTCTATTTTTAGAAACATGCCTCGATCTATACGGCTGGTGAAGTAATTATGCCTACCGTAGACATGGTAGACCAGGCGGGCCGGGTAGATTGCTTGCGCCTATACAACCCAACGCAACCCAAATTTTCATGCAAGTAATTTTTTCCTGTTGATGTGCACCGGGGATACATACTCAATTTTCAATTTAAAGACATTTATTTCCAACTTTCAATATAAGTGTACAAAGTAATAAATGAACAAAATATTAATGTAGTGACGTATTTAGTAAAAATAAATGAAATAAATAGATAAATAAATAATAATGATAATGATAATAATAATAATAATAATAATAATAATAATTATATATATATATATATATATACACACACACACACACACACAACACACTTTTTTTGTTTTTCAGTAATCTTTATTATATATAACATAACATTCGTCTTGAATGTATACAACAAATAACACTCGATAAAATCATTGAAACAAGGCATATACAACAAAAATATCATTGAATGAAATGTAATCATTAAAAAAGAAAAAAAAAGACGAAGACAATGAATATCAGACTGTATAACATAATTCATTCTTACTCTAGACTCCTTATTCTACATACTTCCCTCCCCCCCCCCCCCCCCCCCCCCCTCGTCCCCCTACTTAACCCATATCACAGCATACAAACACCCCACCATCCACACAACACGCATAAACACACACACACAAAAAAACACCCATACGCATCCACCTATTCATACTACATCGTCTCAGGTTCCCCCCTCCAGTCCACATACCTGACTTGAATATTTTTTTATGTGTTCCCATTTTCGTAAATGCAAATGCAGTCTACCTGCTTTTGACGCTAGAGTTTTTTCATCCTCTATAAAATCTTTTCTCTGGTTGGCAAGTTATTTTCTGACCTAGATTTGAAAATAGTATATTTCAACAAAATCATCAGACTATTTACACACTTAGATCTATCAGAATTACCCGTGATTCCCAAAAATATTTCTTGCCAATTAATATTTTTCAATTCAGCTATATCAAAATGTTCAATCACAAATTTCCATATCTGTTTAACCTTGTCACACAACCAAAATAAATGCGAATATGTCTCTGGTTCAAGTTGACAAAAGGAGCATATAGGTTATCAGCTACAAAACCAAATTTCATAAGCTGTTCTTTGGTATATACGACCCCGTGTACTAACATAAACTGAGATTCCCTGCATTTCCAAATCAGAGTTGAACTTCTCGGTCTGACAAATATTTCCCTCAATTCCTTATCCGTAAAATCACACACACACACACACGCACGCGCACACGCATTCATGTGGTACATATACATACTTAGTTGGAGGACACAGCCTCTATAAAAGCATAAGCTTGGGGCGAGGTGCCCTTAGTACATACAACTACATGTAATATTCTGTTATTAAAACATCTAGATATGTTTCATAGATTTTTAAACTATGTTTTTTGAAATATTTTCCCAACCTCCGAAGCTCCACCCTAAAAAAAAAAAAATGTTCCAGATCTCATTCCTGCAATTACATCATCTGTCAATCATCAGTCAGTTACACTAACATATTGTGGAATGTAACTTCCCCCAGCTCAGCACATGCTAACAGAATTGCATGCTTGTCCTCAATGCCAGTCTTTTCCTGGCTGATGCTACAGCGTGTCTGACATAGCAACTCCTATGTAGGCATTGTATGCACTGTAAAAAAAAATGCGACATGTGGCATGTTTATTTCTGTGACAGATTTAAAACACTGCAACGTGCTTATATATTGTACGGGTTTAAGAGCTAAACACATGTGTTTAAGAGCTAAACACATGTGCCTATTTTTTTCATCTTTCAGCACGCCTTAGGTGTTTACTAGATAAACATGTTTACCTTTTAAATGGTTGAAAATGTATAGGCTAAACACCAAATGTTTACACCTTAATCATTTAGTGTTTACACCTGTTTAAATACTAAACAGTGTGTGTGATTATGGTGTAAACACCACGTGTTTATATATTGTAGCTAAGTTAAGAGCTAAACACATTCTGTGCTTATTTTCATCACGCCTAGGTGTTTATTAGATAAACATATGCTTATCTTTTAAATGGTTCTAATGTATAGGCTAAACGCCAAATGTTTACACCATAATCACACACACTGTTTAGTATTTAAACAGCTGTAAACACCAAATGATTATTTTGTTAACATTTGGTGTTTAGCCTATACATTAGAACCATTTAAAAGGTAAACATGTTCAACTAGTAAACACCTAAGGCGTGCTGAAAGATGAAAAAAATAGGCACATGTGTTTAGCTCTTAAACACATGGGTTTATAGCTCTTAAACCCGTACAATATATAAACACGTCGCAGTGTTTTAAATCTGTCACAGAAAAGTGTTTAGAAACTAAACAAATTTTTTACAGTGTGGTCTATTAGAACGTATGGTCATCTCTGGCAAAGCTACATACCACTGCCTCTCCTTTCTGAGTGACAGATGATATCATTGCAAGGAATGACATCTGGGGCATTTGGGAGTGGAGCTTAGCATGTTTGAGATTTGAATTTTTGAAATATTTTAAAAATTTATGAAACATATTAGATGTTTGAAGAACAAAAATAAGTTGTATGCATCCCTGCACATCAACAGGAATCAACTTGCATTTGCCGGGGTTGCAAGGGACCTTTAAATGACCGTCGGATCGGATGGGATGGAAAGGGAGAAGAGCCCCGGGGAAAAAAAATCCCCCCCCCCACACACACACAATGACGCACACAAGAATAAACGACTCTGCATCATAATATATCCGCTAGTGTTCATTCTTCAACATATTTATGTAATTCTACATGTAGGCATGTAGGGGAGAACGGGGTGATTTTGGGACTCTGGAAAATTGCCGGACACCGTGACCTTTAACTAAAAAAAAATAATAATAATAACCCGATTTAAAAAATCCTATAGGATTATAATAGGTCTTAACCGGTCTTAACTCTCAATGTAAACAACAACCTCCACAGCTGTTCTGCTATTTTCGATATAGGTTTCGTTTTCACCTTTGAAACTTTTTACCACCTTTTTTCTATCAATGCCAAAAGTTTTATAGACCTATATATACCACTTAATTAGCTATAATATCGTAAACACCCCGCATACACTAATATGACCAGATATACTTTGCAATAATATTGTTTGCGATATAAATACCAACCGAAAATGACTTTTCAGGCCGCATTCTTTTTGTTGTCGTTTGTTTTGTTTTGTTTTGTTTTGTTTTGTTTGTTTTGTTTGTTTTGTTGTTTATATATATATATATATATATATATATATATATACATACATAATTCCTACTGAAGGCGATTTTTTTTGGCGAAATATTCGACGGAAGGGGGAAGCCGACGTTAAGTCGAATTTTTCGCCTTAACGTTTTCGGCACTGTTTTTTCCCATTTCCAATTACTACTTCAAATGTTTTGTTCGGTAGGGAGAACTCATTTTCGTATAATATAACGTGGAAAATCTATATATGTATAACTCTTGGGTATCTTACGTCCTAAGTTGGACTTAGGGCGATGTCTGTTTTTCTTGATTATATCAATAGTTTGGGGATTTACTAAAAAATACCTTATCGCACACAAAAGGTAATTATAATACGATTCTTTTTGCCGCAAATTGAATCAAATTAATTCTAAACATATGCTAACATTTTGAATCCATTAATTCTCTGAAATGGAATACCTTGTAAGGAAAATGAGGTTTAATTAGTTATAATCCACATAACAATATCTGTCTTATTAAAACTTGGTAATAAAGTCATATCGTGTATGTTTCTTTTAAGGATTTTTCTTTGACTGTGCCCCTCCCAATCCAGTTTGGCATCGATAGTCATAATTTTCTTACGCTCAGGGGCGGCGCCAGGGTATTTAAATAGGGGGGGGGGGGGCAAAATGACGCGTATAGCAACGTCGCACGTCGAGGGTCTTGAAATAACAAATAGGACTATAACAGTTATGTCATAATTGCATGGCCTAGCCTTCTCTTCTCCATTTCCCCTTCTCTTTCTCCTTTTTTCCCCCTTCTTCCTCTTTTTTTTTTTTGTTTTTTTTTTTTTTGTTGCTCGCTTGAAAAATGATAGGGGGCGGCCCCCCTGCCCCCCTGTAGCGCCGCCCCTGCTTACGCTCATGCAGTAGCTTCGCTATCCTTTTTCAAAGTGCTTCTTCATGACTGTTCTTTCATTTTGCGCCCCGAAACGCATGAAAAATAATAATTATAAATAATCATTGATAAGAGCTGAAGCATTTTCGCCATATACGTTCGGTCGCTCCCTGCATGTCTGTATTATAATCATGGTAATGAATATAATCCGTCATCGTTTTCACGAAGTGGCCGCGTAGCGCGCGCAGCGACAAAAGTAAATTTCGAGAAAAACGCATTTTAAAAGTTAACGTTATTCAAATTGTGATTTCGGGGGTTAAACGTACATTTTCCAGGATTTCCTTTGATAACGACATAGTACAGAATTTAACTATTCTGCCCATATACTTTTTGTTTACAATAAATACATAATCAAGAGGGTATGCTGTTACAAACTGTGGGGACGGTTTGTGAAAACGACGCGTATATGGAATACGCATATTTTCGTTTTCACGAACCGTCCCTATACAGTTTGTAACAACATACCCTCTTGATTATCAGCTCAGTATGTATTTATTGTAAACAAAAATTATATGGGCAGAATCGGTAAATTCTGTACTATGTCGTTATCAAAAGAAATCCTGGAAGATGTACGTTTATCCCCCCGAAATCACAAGGTGAATAACGTAAACTTTTAAAATGCGTTTTTCTCCAAATTTACTTTGGTCGCTGCGCGCACTATATATGCATGCTATACGAGGCCACTTCGTGAAAACGGTAGTTAACGTCATTCACCTTGTGATTTCGGGGGGATAAACGTACATCTTCCAGGATTTCTTTTGATAACGACATAGTACAGAATTTACCGATTCTGCCCATATAATTTTTGTTTACAATAAATACATACTGAGCTGACAATCAAGAGGGTATGTTGTTACAAACTGTGGGGACGGTTCGTGTAAACGAAATTATGCGTATTCCATATACGCGTCGTTTTCACAAACCGTCCCCACAGTTTGTAACAGCATACCCTCTTGATTATGTATTTATTGTAAACAAAAAGTATATGGGCAGAATAGTTAAATTCTGTACTATGTCGTTATAAAAAAAAAATCCTGGAAAATGTACGTTTAACCCCCGAAATCACAATTTGAATAACGTTAACTTTTAAAATGCGTTTTTCTCGAAATCTACTTTTGTCGCTGCGCGCACTACGAGGCCACTTCGTGAAAACAGTGACGAATCGTATAAAGAAAGGCAGGTTTTCCTGGGGGATTTTTAAAGTTCCGATATATACGACTCTCCTGTGAGAGGTATTGAGTAATTTGTAGCTCGATGCTTGCATTCTTTGAGACAAGGTGTTTTACCCATATTGTCCCTCTCAACCCAGGTATATTAAATGCAGTGGCGAAGCAAAAAAAAACAACAAACAAAAACAAACAAAACAAAACCAAAAAAAAAGGAAAGAAAAAAGAAAATGTCTAAAGGGAGGGGAATTTATTTTTTCCTGTCAAAAGTTTTCAGGTGGCCGGGGGCAGCCTGCCCCTGCCCCCCCCCCCACCCCCGGATACGCTAGGGATTAAATGGATATATATAAGCCGACCTGGTAATGCTATAATTGCGGGGACCTTATAATATACAGGCATGTCAGGAAGACTATAAGGGCAATCCATGCAACCTTTTTGATTTGATTTGTGTGGAGGCAGAAATATCAGAGAAGCAGATTGGTAACAGTTTGAACAAAATCTGACATGCAATATGAAAGCTGTGATTTTTTAAAAGTTAATTCTAAACACTATACAATATGGGAATTTCATGTTGGCCAAATCGGTACGGTCACTGTGATGTAGCTGCGGTCAACTTTCCCATTCGCTCAAACACACACAAAATGACTAAAATATCACTTTTTCAAAATGTATAGCTCCGTAGGATTTTTCTTTCTTTTCAGAGGACCTATAGCGATATGCTATCTCTAAAATAATTTTATTTTGAGTACGCGGCCCCGAGGGAGGCGCTTAGGCCATCAAGAAAACCGGACGGAGAGTTGACCATAACTTGCATGAATACGTCACAATCGCTTCACCAAAGTGCCAATTTAAGATTCGCAAATAAATGTAGTGATCTCATTTTTCAAACATTCATAACTTTCTTAATATTCATTTCAATTCTATTTATTGCTCAATCATTAAAAATCACTATCAAAAATAGAATATGTCCTTGTCTTTCATGTACAGTAACGATAAAGAAAAGGAAGATAGTAACAGCAGAGTTTATTGTTACAGATTTCTAACTTAAAAATGTACGGACATATACATGTATATACAAAAGAATTTTGTCCGATTTCTTTCAAACTTTCACCAGCTCCAATATCTCTTCTCCTTTCACACACACACACACACACACACACACACACACATATATATATATATATATATATATATATATATATATATATATATTTTTTTTTTTTTTTTTTTTTTTTTTTTTTATTTTTACAAAGGTTAATTGGGTTGCCCTATAACTGATTAGGCCAAGACCATTACACGTATCATTCTATTTCTCTCATCTTCATCTCCCCTCCCACCCCTCACTAAACTATCCTGATTTTCAAACCCACCAGTCCTTTTCAGGACTATATCACATGATGATCTGTAAACCAAACTGTTAGGATCATTATTATTATTCTAATGTTTTGATTACAATTTAAAGGCGAATGAAACCCTGGGGGGAAATCAATTTTAATGAAAGGAGAGGATAGAGAGAAGCAATTTTTAAAAAGTTCCATCAAAATCGGTTACGAAATGAGAAAGTTATGAAAGTTTGAAAAGTCTCAATTTATATGTTTACTTTCTATGGCGATCCTCAAATTGGCAATGTTGCTTCAGAGTGACAGGTTTATTAGTACAACTCTCCATAATTATGTTTTGTACACAAAATTTCATATTTTCCCCATTATCTCTCAAGGTGCAGCTTGTCTCCTTCTTAGCTCAAGGTATATCATGGGAAAATGCATTTGACACAACATATGTTGCGTTCACAAAAAGACAAGGAGCATCTTTATAGAGATAATGGAGAAAATATGAAATTTGGTGTATATTGAGAGTTGTACTACTAAACCTGTCATTTTGAAGCAACATTGCCAATTTGAGGATCGCCATAGGGAGTAAATTGAGACTTTTCAACTTTTCATAACTTTTTCATTTTGTAACCGACTTTGATGGAACCTTTTTAAAACTGCTTCTCTCTATCCTCTCTTTTCGTTAAAATGGATATTTCCCCATGCAGGGTTTCATTCTCAAAGGAGCATGATGGGAGCAATAATTGTCACTGAGTTCAACAATATTCATATAACGTCTGTTTGGAGTCATAGGGCGTTAACTCTGTGTTAAAGTATAGAGTTAACGCCCTTCTTGCTCAAAACAGGTTATAAAAGCAATAAAAACATGAAAAAGAAGAAAGAAAAGGAGAAAAAGGTCATCACATTTTGTTGAAATGCCTGTACATTTCGGGGTCGGGGAATGGACGCATCTCAATATTAATGAAAATGTTGTGGATCGTCCAGTGAAGGTTGGAAAAGTACTAAAAAGGAAAATTAAAAGCATTTTTATACTATGATATGCAAACTTTTCTTGCCGCTTGGTCGTTACGCTCTTAATGAAGGCCTACATTTTATTTAGCAAAGGGCCGCGTCGCTAGATTGCCAAGTTTTGAAAGAAAAAAGACCTCAAGCTGAAGTGAATACCTCACAGACCATATACCCCCCCCCCTCCCCCGTTGGTCACTACGCCCCGGCATAAACATTTGAAAGGTGGCACAATTACATACAGGGGTGGCATTTTTCTTTTGAGTACTGCAGAAGATATGTCAAAATGGATTTTTAAAGGAAGCACGTACGGACCGGTTGAGAACCCCCCTCCCCCCCCCCTCCCTCCCCCAAGAAAAAAATATTTAAAAAATAGTCACTGAGTCTACAAATATGATGAAAATAAATTTTATTTAATATTAGGTGGTAACGATATGGATGTAAGTAAACTCTGTGTAACTGGACTTAACAACACAGAAAGATTGATATATATTGTGCCTTAAGGCCCTGTCACACCTTTCCGGGCAAGCTACGCGGGCTTGTAGCGTGTATGGATTTTCCAGCACGCAGAATAATTTCTGCGGGCGGACAAGGATTTCGCGTGCGTCTTACCTGCTGGACGCGTGCTACTTACGTTCTACTTGCGTGTATTCCGTGTGACCTGCGTGTCAGGCGCGTGGGTGGCGCGTGAGAGCTTCGAAACTGATCCGTGTTAGTTACGGGCGACATACGGGCACTGCGAGGTACCTGCGTCACAACTGCGTGTTACCTGCGTGGAAGTTGCCTGCGAGGTGCGAGCCTGGGTAATACTGGTCGAGTGGATGGAGAAACCATTATTTCTCATTTTCTTCAGTTGGAATAAAGATGCCCCGTCGGCAGAACGTCATTATCTTGGCCGCAGGCGACCCTCAACTAACCAGCAGAAAGGCAGTAAGTGACCCTCGACATGCACGCAATTTGCTCGTATAGCTCGCTCCACGCCCGCAGAACTGACCAGCTACACGGATGTTAGCAGTATCGACACCGTTCCTTACCAGTAAAACACCAGTATTATGCTCGTAGAATGCCCGCAGATGACACGCGTTTCCGGCGCATAGCCACAGATCCACGGGCAACCTACGTACTTCAAGCGGGTTAACTGCCTGTGACTTGCGGCCGCTACGGGCCTCCTACTGGTGTTCTGCGTGGACCTCTGCGGGCAATCCCCCGCGACTCACCCGGAACAAGTTTTGGGCATGCTCAAAACTTGGCTGCGGGTAAATCGGACTTGCGTGCGCACCTCCGGGCAACTACGGGCGAGATACGTGCTAGGTACTGTCAGGTGCGGGCCATCTGCGGAGACCTCCGGGTAGCAAAAATTGTTCCCCGCAAGTCACACGCAAGGCTTGCCCGGAAAGGTGTGACAGGGCCTTTAGTGATTTAATATACCTTGCTCGTATATGTTTTGATGAGGTTTTGTTTTGTTTGTTTGCTTGCTTCTCATATATTCTGGGGTTGATATCGCTGTTACACCCGCTCTGTTCTACTGTTCTACTATTGTTTTTTTATGTCGAGTGAACCCAATACAATATTGTTTTGATGTAATTTGCCTTTATTTGCTATCATGATTTGTTTTGTTTTGTTTTGTTTTGTTTTGCTTTTTTTTTTGGTTTTGATGATAATCCTATTATATCAGGATTTTATATCAATAAATTTGAATTTGAATTTGAATTTGAACAAATAGGCGTATAAGGGCACATGCATATTCGCCAGGGGGCTGACGTCTCGATCTTGTCACTTAATTAACAGCGAGCGAGTAAGCAATTTAGAAACTGGACATCATGCATAAAAATACACTAGGACTATGTATAATATAGTATCGATATGGATATAAAATAACATAATTTGTAGCAGTTTTTTGGTGGCTGCCCCTGAAGTATTTTCAAAAATTATCGTGGAGGTACTATAATAGTACCCCCCATCACACCACCAGTAATAGTATCGATATGGATATAAAACTAATATAATTAGTAGCAGTATTCTGGTGGCTGCCCCTGAAGTATTTTCAAAAATTCTCGTGGTGGTACTAGTTGCTGTAGCACCCCCCCCCCCCAGCCCACCCCCAAATAGCCTATAGCTGACTACCTCTCTACGGCGCCTTTTCTCCATGTAATTGCAAAAGGAAAATGTATTGCCCTGTCCAACTTAATACCGAAATACGTTCTTCTAAAAGTTCTAGGCTACAATACTCACACATATTTTGTTTTTATGGGGGGGGGGGGGGGAGGGGGGCATATGCCATATTTACATGTATTTTAAAAATATTATTCTGGTACCGTACATGTATTTGCATGTAAATAACAGAGCAAAGTGGATGCCGGGGATCGAATTAAACCACTTGACTACGTCTACCAGGGAGGGGGGGGGGGGGGGGGGGGGGGGGATGAGAGAAGGCTGCATGCAGCGCATTGCGCTCAGATCAGATCAGCTAGCTATGCGCATGCGTAATAAAATTTAAGATGGCCACCTCCATGCCAGAAGAAGAGCTCGAAACAATGGAACCTTCCATTCGAAATATCATTGACCAGAAGTCATTAAAGTGGGTTTTTGTAGGAGGCAAGGGTGGTGTTGGTAAAACAACATGCAGGTGATTATATTTTTCACTCTATGTCGAATAGTGATTACTTTAAAATTACGTATTTTCGTGAGTTTTTCACTCGTCCGCAGCCATTGCTCGGGCCCTGGCGTCATCAGCTCGGCCTCGCCCGGCCGGCCGCGGGGCCGGGGCGGGGGCGTGAGTGGCGTCCTGACTCGTGTGTAAGCCCTAGTTGTAGTACTTGTACGAACTCTGTGGCTTATCAATCTGTAGGTAATCTGGTACTGGCCACAGAGTAGTACAGCCCATGCCATTCATGCTAATGGAGGCGAGGGTAAACACAGAAATACTATGCCTCATATTTAATCACCACTCACGGGACCATCACTGGGGCTGTGTCAATTTTGGCCTGTCACTCAGTCGAGATCGGTGACTTTTTAAATTTTTTGAGGAACCCCAACAAATGTGGTATCACTGGAAAGCTTGTCAAAAAAGAAACACAATGGTGTTTAAATCAGCTTAATAGCTTTAAATTTGACCGAGATATACAAGATTAACTATTATTTACATAGAAATTTGTTCTGTAAAATTAGATAGCAAAAAAGGTGCTCACCACACCACGTAATACTATAGACTATAGTGGTCATATTGACCACTACGCGGAACGAATGCAAAAATACTAGTCATTTTCTATCGCATGTACTTAAGGTATGGGGGGAAAAATTAGATAAATATTTAAAATACTTTCTTTCAAATTCAGCTCTTTAAAATCTCACTCCTACCTTAAATGGCCGTTAGGAAGAACTTCTGATATTTCCAGCAAAATCCAAAGTCAAAATCATGTCCAAAACCTAAGAAATCCCCGCCAATTTTTTTCGCGATCGCATGTTGTTTTCCTGCTGCCGATGTTTTTAGACTAAATCGGCCAAAATTTTTTTGTCCACAACGAAACTCGGTATCGCGTGCACATCGATCTCTACGATCGCACACACGGAAAATCGGGACTTACGTGTGCGTGATAGGAACCGAACTTTTAACGACCGAATTTTGTAGCTGGAGATGTCAGCGCTCGCGGCGATCAGGAAATGTACACGGTGACTTGCGATACCTCGTTTCGCCAGAAGTGACAGTAAATTACGGATTTCATTTTTGGAATTATCTTTTCCAACATCTGTGAGTTGAATTTATTGTATTTCATGAATATGTTGGTGTCGTTTTTTGTAAATTAAATGCCGATTATGAGTGAATGTTGGTGACTTTTGTGCAGTGGTGTTTTGAAAGTGTCGAGGTGGATGACTGCCTAGAGTCTACACACTAGGTATAGTAAAGTCGCCATGAGTGGTGCTCACGGCTGTTTTCCAAGCTTTCAAACCTTTGGTAAATATTTTTCAGTTGCAACTACATAAATTTGGTATCATTGGAAAGCTTGTCAAAAAAGAAACACAGTGGTGTTTAAATCAGCTCTATAGCTCTAAATTTGACCGAGATACTCAAGATTTATTACCATTATGTACAGATAGAAATTTGTTCTGTAAAATTAGATAGCAAAAATGGTGCTTAACGACTGTTTTTCATGCTTTCAAACCTTTAGTTTCCAGATGCAGCTACATAAATTTGGTAAAAACTAAACTAATGGTATCAATTGATAGCTTGTAGAGAAATAAAATTTGCTTCTGCTTTCAACTTCACTCACCTGCATTACACTAAGATCAGATAAGATATATTGACAGATAACATATGGACTCTATATCTCACTACGGCTGAAATTATCGAAATAAGAAAGTGGACCTTTTTTTTTCATCGCATAATCGCAGCTTAGCGCAAGACCTAGACCCATAGCAATACAGTGCAACATGATCAGAAAACTTCAAACTTTCATAAAATAGTACTTTTTCATACCTTTTTCAACTTCCTTGATACACTTTTTGGACAATTTTCATGGAAAATGTAGCGTAAAAATGATCGAAAAATCTTCAAGAAAATGCTCCTTCCATTTCCAAAGTGAAAATATTGACGAAATGTGTCATATTTGGTGTCTTATGAAACCTTGATGTCTCCACAACACGTTAAGAACTGTCAGAAGCTCGGCCGGTACCCGTACAGGAAGTAGAATGACGTCAAAGGGTCAAAGGTTTGAACAGGACATTTCCAAAATGGCAGCCTCCAAGGAAGCCGGCCTTCGCGCAGCTCTCTGAAGTACTATACTTTCAATGTTAGTTTTTCGTATTTTACCCACTGATTTCGTCAAATTCAAAGTCACATTTGGAAAGCACAACAGTTTGGCTGTCACAGGAGAAATTTTGAAGGTAAAATATTCAGAAATATTGATTCTACAATAGATTTTTCACTCCGAGTTTGCACACGTTAGCAGATACGATTGCGTGTTCGGGCAATCCGTCGATCTCCCTACTAAGTGTCATGACCTCTAACTTTCTAAGCTGAAGAGGTAAAAACACCAATATAATCGGCAAAATTTTGAGAAAATACTTCCTTCTACATTTTAGAATGATAGAGTATCTAATTTCATGCCAGATCCTTCGATAGGATCTTTATCATCTTGATCAAGTGAAATTTCAGGCTGTTTTTGGTCGGTGATCTTGCTCCTCTCCTGCACACATATGGGCAAGATATCACACACTTGCCTATGGGATGCAATTGCTCACGGTATGAAGGTACAGAGTGCGAGGTTATCTCCAATAACCTCGCATAAGTGTGAGTGCATAATCACCCATTCCCATGCACGGTGAACCTTGCAAACCACCCTCGGTGTTTGCTAAAGCAAAGGGGTTACCTTCCAGGATCAACTAAGATTGTAAAAATTGAATGAATAAAACAGAAAAAAAAAAAAAAATCGGCAGGTGTGATCAGGTTTTTTTTACCTTTCATGTGTAACTTGTATATATGGGACTACACGAATCTTACCTTGCATGTGTAGTCCCATATATACAAGTTACACGTGCAAGGTAAAAAAAACCTGATCACACCTTCCGATTTTGTGTTTTTTAAATTTTTTATTCATTCAATTTTTACATTCTTAGTTGATCCTGGAAGGTAACCCCTTTAGCAAACTCCGAGGGTGGTTTGCATGGCCCACAGTATGTGGGAAATGGTGATATTTAGATCTAGATTTTTTGGTTGATATCCCCCTCCACACACAGTATAGGCATGGAGTGTATAGCTCTGTGGCCAGTACCAGATTGATAAGCCACAGAGCTCGTACAGCTATGTAAGCCTGTACGTAAACAGAAAAGTCCGTCTGTTTGGAGGAGTTTTATGACATTTTCTGACTTTCGAGGTTCTCCTCCAAGACAAACGAAAGCCTCCCATAGGCACCGTAGTCGAGTAAGCATCGAGTGAGCTTAATCACTGTACCTAGCTCCTAGTAGTAGTAGTGTAGTGCAATCCAAATAACCGCTGCTACCAGATGTAGGGTAGCCTCTAGCCGAGGCCTCTTGCTGCATTCCCCTGTAAACAGCTGCCAACGAGAACGGCTGCCAACGAGACTACGAGGCGCGTCAGCGCCGAGGCCTCTACTCACTTGCCCGTTGTACTTAGCACTAACAACAACAATTCTTTTTATTTTTATTGAAAAACATCTACCGGAGCGGTAGATCTTAATATGCGAAAAACTTTTGATTGACACTGTGGTACTCCCACCCATCTCTCCTGCCACTAATCATTGAGCGGGACAGACTCCTACTACTAAATATTAAGTTTTTAGATTCACCAATCAGTGACCAGACTTTTGCCTTCCATATTAAACATGTTAAATATTCATGACACATCGTTTCATCATGGCGGAGACTTGTCGCGAAGAAAGGTTTGAGCCTCGAATTTGCTACGAAAAAGCTCAAAATACCACATTTCAAGGATTTACAAGTTGAAGCCATTACCAGTGCATTGAATGGGAGAGACGTTTTTGTAAATCTTCCCACCGGCTATGGAAAGAGTGCCATACATGTATATCAAGCTCTTCCTCTATGTACCGATTTCCTGCGGACAGGCCCCACCATCTCGGACGAAACAAGGCCCGCTGCGCTGGGCGCAGTAACCGGGTGCTCACCGCTAAGCCCAAGGAGCATTGTTGTCGTCATTTCGCCCTACTTTAAGTTGCTGTGCCAGTGGTTCTTTTACGCATGTATACTTTTTCGCATGGTCACTAAATCGCGATTGCAAATCACACAAGTCCTTGGTCCTCTGTGACAGGCTAGTTTACCTTTATTTTCTTTCCAATGCGGTACCACGCGTTTGGTTGGAGTGTCATCCATGATTTCATCCCATATTTTCACTCGAAATTGCAAAATCAAACAAAATTAAAGTATACCAACTTTCCTCAAATCAGCTGATCGACTCAACAACACATGCACACGTCCACGAGTAAACATGCACAAAAGGTATAATACAGTGCAGTGTTTACAACATAGGTTTACAATCACAGTTGCTCCTGCGCAGGGAGAAATATATTTTATTTTTCAATTAGGACTCAATAACAGCCATTATTTTTCGGCAAAAATGCTATGAAATATAATTTTGTAATGTAAAATTATGAATATTTGTTGAGATAAATGAAAAAAAAAGGAGTTCTGTTTTTTATTCCTTTATTACGTAAAGTAGTTTCCTCTAAAATAATTCGCCAAACACGCAGCTCATTGGTCAGAATGCATGAAGACAGCAAATCGCATATAATCTGCATACAATTTGTGACGTATCACTACCTTATTTTAATACTGCATATTTAATTAGGGGGCAAGTGAGTAGAGGCCTCGGCGCTGACGCGCCTCGTAGTCTTGTTGGCAGCCGTTCTCGTTGGCAGCCGTTTACAGGGGCATGCTGCACAGGGGATTGCAGCAAGAGGCCTCGGCTAGAGGCTAGATGTAGGGTGGCTACTAAAACTTTTATGATGGCGTATACTATAGGGTTCACTACACAGGTGTTAGTAAAATAAAATAGATACAGCACTCTCAAGATCTGGGTTACAACTGGCCTAGAAGCACATGGAACTTGTTCCACTTTATTCTTTCCTTGTTGATGTTCCTCCACAAAAATTAATATTCAGAATCACATTGACCAATCATAAAGTCTCAACTAAATAACTGACCAATCAGAAATAAAAGTTATGAGAGGGGTGAACAAAGATGAACATCAGGGGTGTGTGTATCTAAGTAAGAAAGTGATAACATGATATAATGTGTTTAGAGCCTGATCGGTTAAGAGTGAGCATTGGGGTGAAAATTTAATTTTCAGATTTTTATGATGAAATCACTTTCAGGTTTTTCATTAATATCTAAAGTTACTAAAATTCACGTTTGTTTAATTGACAAGGTCGGGAAAGTCATTGGATTGGCCCATTTTTCAACAGGGGTAATGAACACTAATGTCACGTACGGACATTTTCTAGAAAGACTGAGTTGGTCCTAGTTTAATACTCTCTAAACTTTCTTAAGTTTTGTTAGCAAATAATTATAGATCAAACACCATTCCATTGAAAACAAAAAAATATTTGAAAATATTTGTACAGAAATGGTCGTGCTGCATGGTCATTCACATCTTGATGCAAATTTGTCCGTCCGTGACAGAAAAAAATTGTTAAAGTTTTTTTTTCCATTGGTGGGGCAAAAGTGAAAACAAAAACCATGCTGAGCTATCTCACTAGCTAGAGACCTATACCATGTATAAATAAAACCTTGATCAATTAAATATACATATACTAAAAATGAATTTGAAAACTGTCACGGACGGACACTAATTTTGTCACGGACAGACAATGCAATATACTGAAATGGTAAATGCTGTGAGATTTCAAATTCAGTGAATTGTTTTATTGTTTATTGGTTCATGGAACATATTTCATCCAAAATATCACGTATGTACAGTGAAACCTGTCTATAAAGACCGCTCAAGACAGACAAGAAAACTGTCTTTACGAGCAGGTGGTCTTTAAGTACGGTTCCTTTAATACATGTTTCAATGAGAAACAGTTTTAAAAGGGAAACAAAAATTGTGGTCTTTATAGACAGATAGCCTTTCTATACAGGTGGTCGCTAAAACAGGTTGGACTGTATATGGTATTGTGATCCCAATATGAATGCAAAAATTACCACCCACCCCACCCCAATTTTTTTTCTTTTTCAAGCTAATAAATGTCATAAAAACCTAATGATTTTTGCTATGGCTCTAATGGGAGCCAGCCTGCATTGTCAGTCTGCAAAAGACATCCATTACAGGTGTTTACAGAAGATGAATACTTATTTTCTTACTTATTTATTTATTAATATTATTGCTATCATTGTAGCTGATATTTTTGGTCATCAGCAACGTGTAAAAGTTTTAGATTCAACATTAATACCGAAGCTTGATCAATATCCAAATTAAATTACAAGTTGTGCTTGAAAATTATAAACATTGGAGGTCAGATGTGGTATCAGACTGCAAGAGCCATGTTTGGACTCTATTTTGTAAGAATGCTTTGAATTAGTTGTAACGTTTGAGACAGATAGAGATTTTTTGTAGTTCAGGATCATACACAGCCAACAATTTTTTAAAAATTATGTAATCACATAACATAAGAAGAAACCTTTTTAGACACTATATGATATTAAATGCTCATATTTGAATTGGTTGCATCAACCCTGAAACAGTTTTTTTTATGGGGAAGGGGGTCAGAAAGTTATAATATATGACTTAAACTAGTTGTGTTGGGCAATCCCTCAACTAACAGGACATAATTAGGCTCTATGGGCTTTATACACTCAACTGTTGCCATTAGGGCCTTTGTCCAGAAAGCCAACATTGTTCTTAAAGTGATAGACACATTACTTAAAAAGTAAACTATGGTATGAGAAAGATTTAGAGTTAGACAATGATCTGCATTTCATGAGTTGGTTTTCACCCTCTTAAACAGAAGTATAAAAAATATGAGATGTTTAAAGAGTACTGGTATGTGATGTTGTAAACCAAATGAGAAATTTTACTTCCTATAATATGATAATGAACAATCACACATAATCCTATTTCTACATTACCTCTATGTTTGAAACAAAATATATGACTTTGAGCTGTAAAGTAAATTAAAATACTAAATATTGATGTTTGATTTCAGTCCACCTACATGACTGTCATGTAAAGGGTTATATTTTGAAAGCTTACATCACATTCTTCTCAACATGTTCACTTTGGTCTGTAGCATATATTGTACATGTACAGTTGCACACTACACATGTACATGAGTACATGCACTTGTACATTGTGTATACACTACAATACAGGCATCCACTTTTGACATAGATTCCACTTAAAAACTAAGTTTTTCATGCTAAGTTTTGCTTAATAGTGGAATAAAATCGATTTCAAACAAAATGTAGAAAGCAAGAAGTACATACGCGCAATTTTAGATAGGAACACATGCAGTTTTTAAGTTAATGTCTGTCCGTGACGCTCAAAATGTCCGTCCGTGACGCCCAAATGTCCGTCCGTGACAAAAAGTTTTCGGACCTCTAGCAAAAGTTACAGCTTGCTTTAAAATTCTATGTATGTGACAGGGAAGTCTATTAACTTGACTACCATTTGCAGTCAAAAAAATTTGTCAGTGACAGTTTGTTTAGATAGAAAAGACAAAAGATTACCGATAAGTCAAGAAACCCATTTCTATCTTGTCCGTCCATGACAATGAATATTTAATGGATTCTATTTTTAGTAGGTAACCATGGCAACCAAATTTTATCATCATTTAGCACCTTCAGCGGTACCCTTGACAATGAAACATAAAACAGCTCAATACATCTCATAACTTATGTTTTACAGGCCTTCAAACTTTCAAAATTTGTCAAATGTCCGTCCGTGACTAACCGATCAGGCTCTTTAGCAATGCCAATGGCCATGACACACATGAAACGGGGCGTTGTGGCGTGCGCCTGTAATCCAGCTAACAGTGGAAGTTATAAATTGATTCAGTGGACCCAGGTTCGAAACTGAGTCACGTCTTTCGGATGGTGACGTTAAAGGTCGGTCCCCAGACCTGAATAATCATATCTGATTGATACACGTCTGTAAAAACCCAATTACACATACACACATGACACACACATGACACACACAGTGTGTCTAGCTTGAATACAATGCACAATGAGTATATACACTGCACATACAACAGTGACTGCACATAGAGTGTATGCAGGGAACATGACAATGGGATGAAATGTACGATGAACAGGTGGTGTGGATGAAGATGGTATGGAGGGTGACTGGCAGGTGAAAAATGTAATGGACAAGCATGAAATAGACATGAGCATGAATGTAAACATTACAAAGTTCTCTGACTCATACATGGAGTGTTCAAAATAAGGCTCTACACTAGCTACTATGGTAATACATGTATGTACAGGTGAGATGCCTCACCCGAACCTATAAATGTAATTTAAAATCCAAAGTGTAAATGAAAAAAAAAAATACACAGAATGTAATTATCATCATATACTTAATATAATGCACCCACCTGATTTTTGAAATAATCCAAGATTTACATGTAATTAACCTCAATTTGCCATGTTAACAGGGTTATCGCAAGTGAATCGAGGCGAACGGAATACTATATAGCAAACGCAAGAGCGCGCGTACGCGTACGTAGGTCCCAGCTCAGCAGCGGAGCTCTGCACTCAAATGCAGTCAAACTTAGCTGATAAATTTGTTGTTTCACCGTATTTCGGTAAAAATATCACAAATACCACATAAGATAATCTCACAAACCTTACTTAAACTGCAATAAAAATTCATAAACTTACATGAAGTGGATGAATTTTACGATTTGAAAATTTTCCGATGAAAAAAAACAAGAATATTATATCGAGAACGATAGCGAACGATCTTTTCTCCCATGTTAAAGCACTACTGCGCATGCACAGTGGTGATTGGCACCAGATTGGCACTCCGATTTTCGAGAGACCAGCACTGAGAAAAGATGGTTTGTGACATTCTATTGCATTTTTTACGCCAAAGAAATATTGAAAACGTACAAATTATCACTCATATTGCAAGTTTTTTTATTTTCATGTATTAGAGTTTGTGATTTTATGTGATGTAGTACTTGTGATATTTTCATCGAACTTTGGCCAAAGCAAAAGTAATGCACATGAGTGTGTAGCTCCTCCGCGACGAGCCGAATATTTGTAGCACCATAGGGAAACACATAGCGATAGACCCCAACAGGAGTGGCTGGGGCAGACTTCGGTCTATGTAGGAGAGGGATTCCGTGAAGCCAGACGTAGTCTCAGCGGAGCATATCCCCGGACGAAATATACTCATTTTTCGGTCTAGCCCGTACGTTACTCCATGTGATTTAACGGGTTGGGCTGACTCGGCAATAACGTTAGGGCAAACTTACTCACACTTATGCGAGGTTATTGGAGATAACCTCGCACTCTGTACCTTGACTATGTTTCAAGAGTTGAAGTCCCTGCTACGCACCGTGCCGATTTTAAATATGTCTCTTTCCCTCCCCCTCCTCCTGCCTCCCTTCCCTCTCTCATTTAGGATGAGGATTTATATCCAGTTAACATTATTGTAACATATTTTTTTGCAGTTGTAGCCTGGCTGTTCAGCTGTCCAAACACAGGGAATCTGTCTTGATCATCTCTACTGACCCTGCCCACAATATCTCAGATGCCTTTGACCAGAAGTTCTCCAAGGTCCCTACCAAGGTCACTGGCTTCCAGAATCTCTATGCCATGGAGATTGACCCCAACCTTGGTATAGGTGATCTTCCAGATGATTACTTTGATGATGACAGTGAGTATCTGAATTGTCTTGTGCTGCAACATTTGCTCTACCAAACTTTGCTCTGGGATTTATTTTGCCAAAGATATAGGGCTATATCGGAAATCTATGCCAGTTCTCAGGCAAAAGCCCACTCACGGGACCATCACTATATGTAGCTGTGTCAATTTCGGCCTGTTACGACCTCAAAGTTGAAGAGGTAAAAACACCAATATAATCGGCAAAATTTTGAGAAAATACTTCCTTCTACATTTTAGAATGATAGAATATCTAACTTCATGCCAGATCCTTTGATAGGATCTTTATCATCTTGATCAAGTGAAATTTTCAGGCTGTTTTTGGTCAGTGATCTTGCTCCTCTGCTTTACACATATGTGCAAGATATCACACACTTGCTATTGGAGGCAATTGCTTACGGTATGAAGGTACTGAGTGCGAGGTTATCTCCAATCACCTCGCATAAGTGTGAGTGGCAAAAGCCTGAATTTAGGCCCTAGTAATTTATTCTAGGCCACACTGCAGGTGTTTTTTTTTGGTGTGTGTGCAAGCTAGATCATTATAGATAAATTATAACTGGCAATTGGGTTTTAGGTAACTAGGTTTTAGGTAACTAGGTTTAGGAAGGGTTATGGTTGGTGTCAGATATTGACCCAGAGCAATTGTTACGGAAGCATCCATTCAGTATTTTTACTCACCATGTAGTTATAAGGGAAGGTTGAGTTCTTGGAGAGGTAAAATATAATTTGTGAGCTTTCTCATTCCTTTTATTTATGTCAGTTTGGAAGAAAATCCCCTGAAAAGGATTGCTCTTCAAATGCCCTCATATTCGAAATATGATGAGATATAGCAAGTGTTCAGGCCAAACATTCTTGCCATATTGTGTGTCAGTGTGTAGTCCAGTCCCATATACCCATTTCTGTGTGCAGTGCATGTGCTCTTCGGCAAGACTGGGTCAATTCGTTATCATTTTGATAATTCTGAAACCTCATACACATGTATTATACACCATTTCTTACTTACACATGATCACATTTTCTGAATTGCAGCTTTGAGACACTTTCTTCAACAGTGACCAGAACTCCACTTTATCTTTAACTTTGTGTATGGAGTTGATTTATTCTTTTTGTAGGCATTATTGAACAGTTCACAAATTGTATATCTGTTGCAGATCCGCTGTCAGTAGGAAAGCATGTCATGCAGGAATTACTGGGTGCATTCCCTGGAATTGATGAAGCTGTCAGTTTTGCTGAAGTTATGAAGTAAGCTCAAATTCTGTACATGTGTATATGTCTAAATCCCACCTTTACATGCAATTGCTTTCAATATAAGTGTGTTGTTTTTGCAGGGCTTGAATAATAATAATAATAATATTAATAATAATAGCTGTTATAGCGCTTTACCAGTTACAGTGTAACCGACCAAAGCCCTTACAGCATTATTACCCCAGTCACAGGATTCAGTTGTGATTCTGCACATTTACAGCACTTGTACATTCTCCACTCCTCTGGGGAGCATTCCAGCCAGTTGTCTGTTTCCAAGCGTGCACATGCTAATCCAACCACAATGGCGAAATCAGCAGTTCACTTGGTTGCCATTGACCACCTAATATACTGCCAGGCAACTTAAAATTCCTGCCATTGTTGCCCGGGTGGCAACTAAGAATGTGACTGTTGATATAATTTGTTTCATATGATGGTATGCAATTCACTGTAAATGACCACTAAGAGTTGACAACATGAGACATCGTCGAGGTTGCTTGGCTGAAAAAAATGTAGAGGTGTCGTGGATCACATGGTTCGATGTTCGAGTCCCGCCGCGGCACTAACGTCCTTTGGCAAGACATTAATCTACATTGCCACTCTTACCCATGAAATAATGGGTACCTGTGAGGATCGCCCAAAGTCAATGTGACTGTCTTTGCCATTCCCCTACTTGCATGCATGTGAACAGTGCAAAATGGTAGGAATGCTCCCTTTAGTTTAGATGGTGCTCACTTGTGTGCGGGCTGGAAATCCAATGACCAGGGGTAATAATAAATAACATTTTGAAGCGCATTGAATTATTCACATAATGCGCTATATAAATGTAATATGTTATTTAAATAAAAAATGAAGCAAGAGCCTTGTAAAAGTTGTTTGTGGTGGATGTAAGAAAGTAATCCTATGAACACTCAATGTATCGGTCTTAGAAATGACGCAAGGGACTGAAAAGTGGAGGAAAAATACAACTAATACAGTTGAGATTGGCTCATTTGGATTAGGTGAAAGAGGTCATCCTTCTAAAAAAGGCATACAATTCTCCCTATCGCATATAGCCAATATCCGCCGATATCAGCTCCTGATACCGATATCGGGGACAATGATGTTGGCACGTAGAGTTCCGGTTCCAGTCTATAGCTATAGCGAGCATACACTGATATTTCCTTGCTTTTTTCGTGCGTGATTGTTCTGCTGAAAACACGTTTTGCATCGTCGGCTCAACATCCCACATTGGGTGGCTTCACAGAAGAATCCCATTTAAATATCAACTGTATAAAAACACGATTATTTGCTAGATTAGGAACAAAAGGGAGTTTTTGCTAGGCTGACCACGTCTTCTAACACATTGTCAATGATGCTCCGGCCGGACCCGGAAGCTCAGTTGCCAGCAATCACATGCCCAAAAATTAGAGCCCCGCATGCGTTCGGATTCAGAGAGCTATATGCGATAGGGAGAATTACGTAGCTAATTACCAATAGGAAAATTTTGGTTATGTGCCCTCTTTCCTTCATCTTCAGTCCCAGGAAATTTTGTGGGCTGTTGATGATTATTTTAGATATTTGTCCTCTTTGTTTTAAAACAATTATTTAGTGCTGTTTACCACATGTTTTAATTCCTGTATTTCTTATCATTCTGTAGGAGAGTGATGAATAAATCCTGTATTATCTATATATTTTTTTCCAAACAAATCATTTGTTGGTCTTCTCTTGTTATAGATTGGTGAAGAACATGAATTTCTCAGTGGTAGTGTTTGACACAGCACCCACCGGTCACACTCTCAGACTGCTCTCCTTTCCATCACTAGCTGAGAAGGGACTTACTAAGCTTCTCAAACTCAAAGCACAGTTCAACCCTTTCATACAGCAGGTTGGTTTCTAGAAATTAACCCCAACTATACTGGGCATGTACTGGGCAGATAAAGGTCATTGTTTCCAATCTCCAATTTCATCTATTTCATCTAAACCAAATTCAGCTTATTCTCCATGAGGACTAATCCCCTACTTTTCACTTTATTTACTAATTAGTTGTTTGTTTTTTTTTGTTTTTTTTTAATGACCGTTTAGTCCATTGTCTATTTAGTTGATCTTATGTGCAGTTGGTCATATACATGTACTTACTCGGTCTGGTATATCTGTTTGGTCCAACAAGAAATGCTGACAGTGGGACACAGGTTTTGTTACAGGGCCTGAGTACTAAATTAGATATACAGGACAAAAAACAATTAATAGCCCAACTGGTCATTGAACCAAATGATTAGTAAATGATATGAAATTGGGATAAACTGATTATTTTACCTCATGGATGACAGTCAAACTAGGTGCAGACAAAATGATACTAGGCCAGTGAAAAGTTTTTTTTTTATTCACAATGAAAGGTTATCCCTCACAACCTTTTCATCAGATTTCTTGGATTTTTGTTGATAAATATCGCCTCCTATAGTCTAGTATTAAACAAATGAGAGGTAAATAATAATTTATATACTGGGCCAGGGACGTAAACTCCAAACAACGGCAGCATGCTCAATACACCATACACACACATGTAAACCAATGAGTATACTACTCACTGTGACACACAGGCTATCTCTGTGCAAAACCTCAAGCTTGTTGTGCGGGGAGCAGTCGGGGTTGAAAGGTCCTAGCGTATGGCAGTGATATGGCGTTCCTAATACGGATATTTACACTGAAATTCATCAGAAATCATAGATTGAATACCAAATGAACTCTTACAAACATCTTTTGATACAAGGAGAACAGCATGAGACTATATTTAAAACGTTTCTCTCGGATTTCCATTTTGCCACCAATACTGTGCATCAGCTTTAAACTTCAGTACTTCAGAAAACCATAAAAGGACATATGTTTTATGTTTTGATACAAATGCATTGTGCATTCATAGTCTTCTTCTTTTTTTTTTTTCCAAACCAGCAACAATATGTTGATAGCGGTAATGAGTTCACTTCTCCGGTTTGATATGTATTACAGATAGGTGGTATGCTCGGGATGGCAGACTTCAGTGCTAACGACATGCTGTCTAAGTTAGAGGAGACTGTGCCTGTTATAAGAAGTGTCAACGAGGCTTTTAAAAATCCTGTGAGTATATTTCTTCAGTGTTTAGAATGACATATATTTAAAACAGCATTTTGTCCATCTACTTCAATGCCCTCTTAAAGGGAAACTCCTCCCTGATATTACATGTAAGTTGGCTTTAAAAGAAGCAGAAAAATTAAAGAAACAGATCAATGAAAGTTTTGAGCGAAATCCGATAAGAAATTTTTAAAAATCTTTGAAGTTGTAATCAATCAAACACAAAGTGCAACTCCGTGACGTGTCTTGCGAGCTCCTCTCCAGTTTGCGCCATTCACAAAAAAATCGTAAATCGTCATTTTCTTTGTTTTTGATGAGAGCATAGATTTGCATCATAAATGTTTTGTGTAAAAAGAGTAAGTGAAATGAGAATATTTAGGGTGCATGTATGATAAAACATTTTCTTTAGAGAAAATTGAAATTTATTTTTTCTAGAACAGGGCAAATAGGAGAGGAGCTCGCAAGAAACATGGACGTCACTGAGTTACCAATTTGTTTGATTGATTACAACTTCAAAAATTCTTAAATTTGTTATTTCTTATCGGTTTCTTTACTATTTCTGCTTCATTTAAAGCCAAATTCAATGTCAAGGTGGACTTTCCCTTTAAAGTTGGTTTTATGTATGCAAAATATAGACAAGAATGAAAGGGCATAAGAAGTTAGTTTTTTTGCCTTTGAGATCATATTTGAAATAATATGTCATTGCCAGTGTTTGAGAAGCTGACATGATTCCCTCAGTTTTAATCTGGATACTAATATTCTATCTCTAATTCCATGTGACAGATAGCTAGAGGAGCGTAGAAACCAATGAAATTTGATCTCAATTGATCTTGGAATCACCCCTAGTCTGTTACTGATGTGTAGCAATCATGCGTGAAGTACAACTCGTGCTTTGGCCAGTTGTGATAATGTGCTGTCACTGCCCTGAAATTCAATAAATTTGGTATAAATAGAAATGTGAATGGATGGAGGCTAAAAAGAGACTAAAAAAGAAAGATAAGGACAGATTATATTTTGTATAAACTTTAAAGGCCAAGTCCACACTAATATCAAGTTGATTTGAATAAATAGAGTAAAATGAAACAAACATAACAGTGTAAATTTAACTGAAATTGGATGTAAAATAAGAAAGTTATGGCATTTTGAAGTTTTGCATTATTTCATGAAACAGTGATACACATAACATGGGTGGTATGCAAATGAGTGAACTGATGATATCACACACTCACTCTTCCTTATGTATTATTTTATATGAAATATCATATATTTCAATTTTTTGCTTCAATAATGTAAAACATGGTTTGACTCCTTATGGAACATGTAAAATTATCATTATTGTAACTTATTTTGTTACAAGGGAGAGATTCTTTATTATCACATCCATAAAAATGAAATATTTGAAATTTCATATAATAAAATACATAAGGAAAAGAGAGTGTGTGACATCATCTGTTCACTCATAATTGCATACCGCCC
The DNA here is from genome assembly GCA_025618425.1 of Heliocidaris tuberculata. NCBI lineage: Eukaryota > Metazoa > Echinodermata > Echinoidea > Camarodonta > Echinometridae > Heliocidaris > Heliocidaris tuberculata. The sequence goes on from CM046838.1 coordinate 43,391,838, forward strand.
ATGTTATGCATACTGTATAAGCAATAAATTTCGCGGCCATAAATTTTCGCGAATAGGACTAACCGGACTATTTCGCGAGTGGTTGAATTCTCAAATCTACAAACAGTGGTGAAGATGTACTTTTGCAAAGCGAAGTGGTGAATTTCTGACCAGGAGGCAACAAATTCAACCGACTTCTTATGTTGGCAATATTTTGGCGTGTTGTTAAATTCGCGACCTACTCGCGATTCACGAAATTCGCGAAAATAAAACCCCCGCGAAATATATGGCGTATACAGTATCACTGTTTCATGAAATAATGCAAAACTTCAAAATGCTGTAACTTTCTTATTTTACATCCAATTTCATTAAAATGACACTGTTATGTTTGTTTAATTTTACTCTATTTATTCAAATCAACATGATATTAGTGTGGACTTGGCCTTTAATATCTCTGCAAACCTATGGGAGGGAGGGGGCAGGTGCGTATACCCCAGCCCTCTTGGGTCGAAGTATATTATGGCTAGAACATGGAATGACATTGAGACATTTCTTTGCTTTCTTTTTCTCTCCAGGATCAAACCACATTTGTCTGTGTGTGTATAGCAGAGTTCCTCTCTCTCTATGAGACAGAAAGGCTGGTTCAGGAGCTAGCCAAGTTTGGTATCGATAGTCATAATATCGTCGTTAATCAACTCCTCTTTCCAGATGACGTGAGGAGTGCATCCCAGTGTAAGATGTGCCAATCAAGATATAAGCTGCAGCATAAATATCTAGAACAGGTAATTGTGAAGTTTAATGTATATTTTTATAAAATGTTAGAGCTATAACCAAAAAGAATATGTCCAACTTGTAGACAGCAAAATAGCCAAGAATAGTGAACATGGAGGGGGAAAAAAAATCCTTGCCAAAATTAATCTGTTGGTAAAGAGGTATTGTATCCGCTTTGGAGCCCAAAAATATAGAATTGCATGAATACAATGGTATGTAGACGAAAATACTGTTTCAGAAGTCCCCTCCAAATTTAAGAAGGTGAGACTGACTTTTCGTTCAATAAGCAATCTTACTAAGCCTTAGATTCCAGTTGAGTTCACAGTGGGTTGCCATATCAAATTATTTCCTCCTCAAATAATTTTTTTTTAAATTCCTAAAGCAAGGTAATTTGCATTTACTATTTACTCCAATTTGTTTTATAATTGTTGCTGAGAAACATCTATCTGTTATATTTCTTGTAGATTGAAGATCTGTATGAAGATTTTCACATAACAAAGCTGCCATTGCTAGAGCACGAGGTGAGAGGGACGAGCAAAGTCTTGGACTTTTCGTCAAATCTTGTCGTCCCAAGGTCTGCATCGATATTTGCTAAGGTGCTTCTACCACTTAGCAAGGTCACCCATTCTTTTGCAAGTTTTGTCAAGAATTGTCACGTTTTAAACAAGGTACCTAGCTAAGTAGTATGTACACCTAAACATCAAAACTGTTAAAGTGGCTACCTCGATTCAACCTGTTCTCGACAGAAATTTTATGAGGGCTAAACTTATATGTCTCGGTGAAATTGAATTGAACAACACAAATTATTTATTTGAGAATGATACTTAGTGGACAATTGTAGTGCCCTGTAACATTAAAATCAAATTAATTATAAATATCTGTTGTATCTCAACCCTTGCTTCAACTGATTGTATCTTACAATGAATTGTAAATTTCTGTGCCATAAAATTGATTTCAAGTTACTATTTATTAGAAAGATATAAATTTTAGTGAGATACAATTGATTGTAATGATTTATTTTAGAGGGTCGTGGGCATATAAATCGACTACTGTAAAAAATGTATTGTAACTCAATTCTTCCTTTATTTGATTGTTACTTACATTGTATTGTAAATTTCTGTTATTTAAATAATTGATTGTAAATTACTGTTAATTGTACAGAAATGATTGACTGAAGGAGATACATTGATGACCCAACATACATGTATGCTCCAGCGATAATTGCTCCGGGTGTTAATTCATCAAGATATAGGGTGAGGGCTAGAATTGCAATTATGTATGGTTAGGTTTAGGTTAGGTTTGAGATTTAGGTACAGGTGTATAGCATTGGTCCAGGGTAGAAGTAAGGAATGTTGGTTACCAGTGGTCTGGGATATTGACCGTTGAGCTTGTGTCATATAACTGATACAGTTAGTTATAACTCTTTATGTTGCAGGGCCTGGGTCTCTTGCCTCGGAAAAGAGTTGATTAGTGACATTTGATATTGCTTGAATTTTCAGTTTTGACTGAAAATGAATATTTCTTTGAATCCATATTTCTCCTCTCTGAATTACATAGGTAAAGCCTCACGTAGTACATATTTTGATGTCTTTGCCAGTGCAAGGCTGTAAGCTAAATGGCATTTCAAAATCTGACCTTTATATATCCTGTATTCTACATACCGGTGCACTTGAAATATTATGTACGTGTATGCTACTGCAAACTTGAATTCCTAATTTTTTTGCCCTAATTAGGACTTTCCGAACAGTAAGAAGAGGAAGTCCATGCAAATTTCTTTACAAATAAGTGGTCTGAATATGCAGAATATGCTTCCTGCTTGACATGAAAAAAGTACATGTCCGTAATGGTGTACCCCCACAGTTTTAGCCTAGTATTTCCATCATTTTTCCATTTATGTTCTCGTACTACTGGGTACGTGAGAATGTTATATTCGGCCGAGGTTACTGGCCTTGGGCTCATATCCTCATTTGAGTCTTATTTCATTTTCCAGTTGACAAGGAAGGATCGTAAATGAAAGAAGTTGATTAGATTATTGATTGAGTATTGGGGGTTGCATTACACGATTCCAGCCCTCCCATTGACTGAAGTACTTCTTTACAAGTCTTTTCATGCTTTAAAGCTTTATTTTGAAAATTTGGTGTGGAAAGTTTAAAGTAATGACCAAGAATGTCATAGGGGGTTGTAGGTTGCCTGCATAATGTGTTTGCAAATAGTAAATTCTTCCATTTATGGTGAAATCTATTTTTTTTTAATGAATGGCATGAGGTCTACAGGGGTGTTGGTAAAGTTCCACACTATTATGTATGGTGGTGTGACCATATTTCGCGCGTGACCCAAGTTTGCGCACAGGGTAATATCTCAAAAAATAGAATAGATTTAGAAATTCTGATAGCACCATCGGATAGAGAAAACAAAAATTACCTAGAGACAATATTTTCTTTTGAATTGGGTGAAAAATTATGAAGATATTGACAAAAGATCAGCAAATTTCGCTACTTTGTGCGTCAGTTTCCAAAAAATGTGAAGTTTCCACACAGAGTTACCAACGAGGGTCTTGAAATCCTCATTTTGATAGAAGATGTCATCAAAGTAAAACTTGACACCAAATGATTGCATGATATTTTGTCTTGCAAGTGATGCAATTATCTTACCTTTGATGGATTGCTATGTTGAATAACTTATATGTAAACTCACGTGCGCAAAATTAGGTCTCATTTTGGTAAGCCCCTTTTTCCAATTCCAGCGCGTTGCGATCGAACATCTGATTTTGAGATGGCGATATCTCCACAACTTTTTGTTGATTAATTTTCTTGTTGGAACCACTTTTAGTCCAGAATTTTGCTTCCCATTTGGTATAAATCTATTTATATGAATTATTGTAGAATATGAGAAATCATGAATCGAATACCACATTCCTAAAATTTTTTTAAATGTGTGCGAAATATGGTCATCCCTTCATACATGAACAATTATTCTAGTTGTCATAGAAACAGTGTATTATTAGCTCTTCTAACCCATGCAGTGTTGAGAGACACGGAAGTAAAGTCTCCCAACACCCATGTACAATAGACTGCAACATTGTCTCGTAACAAGATTGGTCACTTGAAATTTGAGGTGTAGCCACTTGAGGCGGGACTGTAGTTCTATTATTGCTTGTTGTTTGTAGCACTGCACATGCATGCTGTGTTTTCCAGGCACATATACTGTATGTTGCATTTTATGTGTTTATCACGATAGCACATACATGTATATAGGCCAAAGCACGTTATTACATGCTGTAGTCTAGTAGATAGCAGAGAATTTCGGATCAACTTGTCTGTCGAGCCACTCACTATATAGTGCCACTCCATACACAGGAGTGGAATAAAGGCCTCAGAGTCTTGCATACAACATTTTCATTGAATTTCCCTAAAATGCTCCCACAGTGATTACATTTGATATAGTGAGACCAAAGATACGCCTTAGAGAGTGAAGGTGTTGCACACGATGTCTACAGCAACAAATCTTGATGACTTGAAGTGATGTTATCTGTAAAGTGCTCCAGAGCAATCCCATCATACAGCAATGAAAAGTGGAAACTTGCCCTCCAAGGGAAATATGAGAAAAGTAGGTTTGAGTACCAGCAAGTCAGACCCCTTTTCGTGTGAGGTCACACACATGACCGATCTAATTTTGACCCCTGAAAGAAAATTATGTACTCTCAAAAGAAATGATTACACTCCATCTGTTGGAGGTAAGATTGTTATTTAAAAATCCCAAATGAAAGACTTCTACTACAAGATCAATACATGTACTGAAAATTAAGTTTAAATGAACTATTTTTTAGGATTTTAGGACTGAGAATGGCCCAAATGAACCACCATCACTGGATAATGGATATGACCTATGTTGAATAACAAGCGACAGACATTGGGCCGAATACTTTGGTTAAAATTAGCAATTCCACCCTTTATAAAGATTTTTGCTGGCATCCTATGATCTTCCCATAGAATGCAAGAAAAATATCAGAAAAGGCAGTAGCTATTTTCATGTATTCAGCTCATCATTTTTATACAGTGACATGGAAAATAATTTGCATGTTCTTTTTCATAGTCGATGTGATGTTTTTTTTCCAAATTTGTATTTATGTGATGCCACAAACGGAGTGTTGTTATTTGTTTCAGGGTCCAAAATCTAAAATTGTTTGTTTGTACATAGTTTTTGTCATGCATACTTCAAAATATTTTTGTGTAGAAAAAAACTGTAGGCTATTACCTGTATGGAGAAATAGCATTGCAGCCTACCCTTTCTTTCAATTTTGACCGGCACCTGCACTCTTAAATCAGTCGAGATAGAATTTAAAAAAAACATAATAAGACGACAATAAGAACAGATTGAAAGCACACACAATGACAAATATTTTCTCTTAATCAATATTTTATTGTAAGCACCTTAAGCACCGTTTAGGTTGTTATTTGTTATTAATAAAATATTGAATCTGTGACATAATGATAATATTACCCGGAATCTTCACAATTTTAATCACCACTCAATGTGGAACCTTTATTCATTTGAATATATCATTATTTTGCAGAGAGAAATGAAACTGAACTTTAAAGTGCTGTATTGGAGATGTGGATTAAAAGATAATGAACTTTCTTCTTTAATTTATGCAACTATGACATAAGATGTTGCTGCCTGTTATTTCTATATGCCACTTCTCTGTAAAACAACTTTATTTTGTAATGTATTGACATTGAATGTTCTTCTTTTACACTTAATACCCCCTTCAATCTCAAGGCCAAGTTTCACCTAAATTACATTATGGGCCTTTATATTTGAATGATGCATTTTATATTTATAATATTCCTCTATCTCACTACATTTATGTGAAACAACTTTATTTTACCATTTCTATCAACATTGAATGTTTGTTCTTCCTTTCCACTTTAACCCCCCCCCCCCCCCCCCCTCCCCTTCAATCTCTAGTCTAAGTTTCAACTAAAATTAGGTTATGGGCCTTAATATATGCTTGACGCATTTTTATCGTGGAGGAACATGTATCTGTTATTGTGTACATGAAGTGCAATTTAAATGACTAACTCTGCCATTGGTTTATAATCATTGCATTTATGAAAGAATGACAGTAAATCGATGATGTACATGTGTATATTAGATTTGAAATCTATGTTACAAAGTGCTTTGCTTGGTTCTTCTATCGAGAGGCACAGGATAATGTGTGGTGTGTTTTCAAGAAAGTATGGTAGTGGATCCAGTGTCCGAACACTTTTCAGAAAATCAACGATAGCAAATAAAATATCAAACGAATATCTGTCAAACTTACATAATGAATGCTCAAAGTCCTACAGAAAAAGAAGTTGATGGAATTTTAAAAAGACAACGTAGATTTAATTTGATATTCCCTTCCGAGTTAACCCCTTCCCAACGACGCGGCGTTTTGGTCCCTTGAAAAAGGTACTGTTATTTCCGAACGTGTGAAACCTATGGGAAAAAGACACAACCTTTGTTTCAATAGTGTGGTTTTCATACGCGTAATCCCACGCGTATGAAAACCCATTTTAGGCGCTTAACTATACACGTTCGGTAATACAATCTGTTCGGAATTACAATCCTTGACTATATATGGCAAGCCATCGGGGTCTACTTACGTCTACTCACCACGCGTACTTGATTTTCGATACACGTACCTATATTGACCAATCAGAAGCCAGTATTCAGTACGCGTACTGTTTTTGGTCATCACGTCACGTGTGTTTAAGGGTACGTGTACTTTACTTTTACAGACGTTACTGACCCCTCCGGCCATAGGTGGCCAAAGGGTTCAGAAGCGTCAGTTAATGTAACGTGTGCTTTGTCATTTAGGTAACGTGTACCTTGACTAGTAATTACGTGACGTCTATACAATTACGTGTGCTCTGGTCGTTACGTGACGTCAGCTAAGAGTTAGTCTATTTCCAGGATTTTTTTTTTTTTTTTTTTTTTTTTTTTTTTTTTGTCAATAAAGCAAATCATGTACGTTAATAATATTGTTCAATAAGGGAAGTATAGGGCTTGGCAGGGGCTCAGGGTGTTCAATATATTTCTGTTGGTGACTGATTATTAATTCGTCCTATAAATTTTTAGAGTAGTAGTAGTAGGCCTACACTCTTTTTAGCAAACTAACAAAAATCAAAGTAAAGTATAAACCGTGCAGAGTTGGTTTATTATTGTCATTACTACTACTACTACTCATTTTTATTTTATTATTATGATTGTTGTTATTACTATCATAATTATCATCTTCATTGTCATTATTATTATAATTATTATTATTATTATAATTATTATTATTATTATTATTATTATTATTATCATTATTATTATTATTATTATTATTATTAATATTGTTTTTATTATTGTCACAAAAATTTTTCATGATGAAATTAATGTATAAATTTTATCCATAAATACCATGTAATGAGCGGAGGAAAGAAAAACAAGTGAGAACTCCCCACATGTACAGCTCATGTTTACTATATATAGTCAAAGCTATATAGTGCATGCAAAGTATACAAACTTCTACTACATGGACACTATTCACGCTCTTATCCTCCATCTGTTGTGCAGTTAAGGGTCATGACCTCTTGTGGACTCGTCATGACCACTGGAAGGCCGCCTGTTTACCCAAGGGTTAACCAGCTGATATCCAGTGCATAAGGGGTACTAATACATGAATGGGGAGATGGCTTGCCTAATTGCTATAACCAGGGAATCTTAGTTACATTAATACATTCCCATGCTATAACCAAGGAGTTATCTGCTATAACCATTGAAACGAGACATACTCGTCCTCCTCCCCCCCCCCTTCCCCAGCGAAAAAATGTGAACCCCCTCCCCCCCCAAAAAAAAAAAAAAAGAAGAAGAAGAAGAAGAAGAAAAAAAAAAACTAGTGGAAAATAACAAACGGTTTGTTTTCTTAAAGAAAAAAATCTTCTTCATGGGTTGTTACACTCCTTGGCATTATATACTTGAACTTTGAAAAAGCATAGAAGATTTGTAATCCATGTGGAGGCAGAGCTAGATTCCACTAAATTTCGTCATAGGGCCTATACTAAGGCCGGGGGTGTATCGGCTGTCAATGTCACACAGGCCTAATGGATATTCTAGTCGCAAAGGCGTTAGTGAAAAGACTGTTGATAAATTCAATGTATTCGATAAAACAATTATGTTTTTTAAAGACTGAACGTTCGTACGTTACACAGGGAGGGTGCGGGGGGCGGGGATGTGGCTGTTGCTGGGATGGAACAAGAACACACTCAAATTATAATTATAATTATAATCATTATATTATAAATTAAGAGAGATCATTTTCTCAGTGCAACAGTCTAAATCAGATAAATAAAGGACAATTTTATCACAGGATTGGCAATTGACAGGAGGGGCATTTGTTCACTCAGGAGATTTTCTTTTGTCAAAGCAAGGACACTTTTCTTGATTTCGGAAATCGGCAGAGGGCCCATCGAGCCCCTTGCCGAACCCCGGTTCCGCCGCCATGGTAATGTACATATTATGTTCACTCAATTGATGTTTAAATCATCATCAGCATCGATCCTTCTTCTCCCGGCCTACCCCTTTTTATATAGAAGAGATCGAGCCTTTGTCCCACAAAATCGTGGTCTCGCAAGTAGATTGAGTTTCTATAGTACGCGATGATAAGTACTTCATCTATTGAAAAAAATTAAGTTTTTTTTCAATATTGCCATACTGCAAAATTATGGTTTTGTGTGTGTTTGGGAGGGGGCAAAACTATTTTGTAGCCCACTAAGTGATAGAGTTAAACTTCTGCCCCCTCCCTTTTACGCCACCGGGATTCTATCAACATAGGCACTGTTTCCAGTGCTGTTTCATCACCAGTATATTATGTAACGGAGCGTGGGGACCATGATTTGTGAGAAAATTTTGGTTTTGGTATGGTGAAATTTTGCCTCTTTATTTTAGAGCACTAAAATTTATTGTCATGGAGGGGGGGGGGGGCAATAAAAGAGGAAAGTGCCCCCCCCAGCCCCACGCGGCCGCCCGAAGACATACCGGAAAATAAGAGGGAGCTTATAGCTATACCTAGTAAGATTATTGATATTTTGGGCTGTTGAACTCCATAAAACTTCGTACTTTTTACCACTGTGGAAAGCTTATTCATTGTTTACTGCAAATTATTAAGTGCAATATAGGTTCTTGTCTCGCTATGGGCGGGGGTAAATTGAGTATAGCCCGCCCCTTACTTCCGAGGCCTTGACTTAAAGTGCGTTTCTACAGAACAGTCTTTAGAAACACTACCTCATTAATATGCGAGGGAATGGTGAAGAGACTGAGTAAGAAACACAAAATCAGAGCACTAGAAAATATAAATATTTTCAATTTTTTTACTGTAAAATAATTTATGTCACATCATTTTTCCTTGCGAGTGGGCGGAAAGACAGTGTTACCCATTCTATTTTTGGGCCTTGTAGTATACGGGATTTGTAAATAATAATAATAGTGACCATTTATATTGTGCCATGTTTATCAATAGATAAAAACTACTTTCGAAAAATAAACTCAAGACAATTTCAATAGCCCTGTCTATCACCTTTAGAAATGTGCGAACAATACAATGGCGTATTACGTAATCCGAACCTGATTTCTATGGGCAGTACAATAGGCCTTTGAAATTGCCCTAGAGTTTATTTTTCGAAGGTAGTTTTTTATTGTGTTAGTTAAGTGGAAAAACACTGCATCTTTATTAATCTGCAAGGCAGCGAAGCCACGGAACTACAAATCCCTATTCTCTGCCCCCCCCCCCCACCCCCACCCCCTCCCTTTCCTCGGCTTATATGACAGGCCTGGGCAAGTGTCGAGCCCAACAGTCTGAGAGCTAATTTGAAAGTCCTTGTATATTATTCACTGAGATAAACTGTGATATTAACTTGAAACAAACAAATCAATAGCTTATGCATTATTGTAAAGAACAGTCATGTAGACCTGTAAAAAAAAAACCTTTTAATCAAACATAGAGGCCAAATTTTTTGTAGTCGCTCGCAAATAGCTACATATAAGAGGAATTTCACCCTGGTATTTAGTTGATTTGCATAAAAGCAGAAAATTTATTTTTTTAGTACTGCAGGGCAAATGGGATGGGACCTCACAAGAAACGTCACGGAGTCGGTTGCCAAATTGTGTTTGAGTGATTACAACTTTGAAAAATTCATAACATTCTCATTTCTAATCAGATTTTACTCAAACTTTTATTGGTCTGTTATTTTAGTTTTCCTCCTTTCTTTAACATTTTTAAAACAATGTAAGAAAGAAAAATGTATTAATGTATCTGAATTTTCACTTTTCAGTTTGAAATTCAGTGTTCAGTGACGGCACTGGGATTTTAAAATTGCGCAATGGCGGGATGGGGGCATTATAAAAAGAGGAAGTGGGCTTAGCTCATTGGAAGTGATAAGGGGCATTTATAAGAAGGGGAAAGGGGGAGGGTACTTATAAACAAAACAGTAACTTATCAGACAATAAAAGGCTGAATCTACTTGAAAATGTGGGGGTATTGTGCCCCCAGCCCCCTTGGGAGGGGAGGGGGTGGAGAGGAGGGAGGCTGTCGTTGGGATACCTAGGGCTAAATGCGCTAGGGGGTAACTTTCCGGCGGGGGTAATTGTCCTTGTCTTAGATTCATCTCTCACCTCCCACGAATTTTTTGAGATTAGAAATTATGATGATAATAATAATAATAATAATAATAATAATAGTAATAATAATAATAATAATAATAATAATAATAATAATAATAATAATAATAATAAAAATAATGATAATAATAATAATGATAATGAAAATAACAATTATAAGAATAGAATTATGTTTCAGTTATATAGTGTATTCCGTGAATACTTCATTGCGCTTTACAATGTAATTTGTTATAAACCAAGAGAGGTAAATGATGCACGAATTTTACTAGTTTGGAAAGAAAACTGATAGTAGAAAACTGCATATACACCTAGGTGTGGATGTAGAAGGGGGGTTCTCCTCCAACCCTGAAAAACTATATTTTTGAAATCCCTGATGTGTGTCATTATATGAGAGGGCCTTTAAAAAGAAAATCAGAGGATAAGACAATGCAATATACATCCGGGATGGATGTGGGAGGAAGGGTTATATATATTAGGCGTGGTTATAGAAAGATGTAGAGCGGGGGAGGACCCGGAGGGGGCCCTTGTGGGCTTCCGTTGCAATGAAGTGGAGCACAGGAGTGGCGAGTTGTGTTGGAGGAGTGTATCCCATAACATGGCCCACGGAACGGGGGGGGGGGGGGGGGGGGGGCTGGGGGTCTGCAGCCCCCACACTTTTTTGAGTAGACTTGTTTCATGAATTCCCCGAAAAAAGGTGCGAGATTGTCATTATTCAAGTGAAATCAAATCAGCCCCCCCCCCCACACTTTCAAAAATGCTTCGCGGCCCCTGCATAACTATAGCTTATCCAAACTTTTAAAAGACTAACTGGATGATTATTCACTATAATGACATAATTTCCTCACTTCACTGAAAGTTCCTATTATTTCTAGAATATTCAAGGGGGCAACTTGCCCCTCGCCTTTACCCCTTTAAATAAGATATCGAAGTCCCTTCGCACTGTAGGGAGCTTTTGTATTTTCAATCTTCTAAATTTGCAAAGAGAAATTTAAGGAAAATGAAAAGTCACAGCCCGCTCTGGTGACGCTCCTGCGCCCTTCGAAATTTATTTTATATATTTCAAATTAGGCTGGTTGGTGAGGAAAACTTCTTTCGAAATCTCATAGAGTGACCCTTTCATCCATGATTTTCTGACAAAAAGGTTTGGCCAAGAATTAACATTCCGCTGTGCGTGTAGCCCGACCCCTCTATCCAATAACGGCATCAAATTCATTTCCTCAAAGTCTTTGAAGTTAATATCAGTTTTGTTTTTTGTTTTTTTTTAATCGGGGGGGGGGGGGCGGGGCAGTTTTATTGTTTGTCCCGGGCACCATAATTCCCTAGATAAGCCACTGTTTATGACATTCCTATACCACAAGTCATTTTAAGTGCCTACCAAACGCCATAGAATGGCCACTCCCACCGCCCCCCCCCCCCCAAAAAAAAATAGGACGGGGGAATTGACTGGATCAGTAAGAAATGTGCAGTATTAGAGGAAGTCAGGTTGTACATACCGGTAATGTTAGAATCCGTGTATAATGAATGGTCACTGGATGCCTATATGGAGTATGCTGCGCCCGCGGAAGGCCCCTTACCCCCCCCCCCCCCCCAATCTTTGGACGCTATTACGATATGCTGCTCCACTATTACGATTCTGGTTAATCTATAGCTACTTTTTTTGTGCAATTCATATTCATGGGCGTTGGGCAGACATTTCCCCGTAACTTGGTCTCACTCCGTCATTTTCTTTCCACCTACTACTTGAAATGCCTTGCTGAGTATATGCATCTACCAATTGAATTCACAGGTTCAGCTCACTCGGAGGTGGGCGGGGTAGGTGGAGCACGGGGGCGACTCTTAGGGCACAACCCAAGACTTGATGCCAGCCAGTGGCTCTTTTTGATATATGGGGTCTTAGTATCAAGGCCAGGGGTGGCGTAGCGTCTTTCAAAGTGGAGGTGGGGGCACCAGCAAAAAAGAGCACTTATTTGGGGAAAAGGGGCACCTACAAGGGGTGAACATAAAGCGAAAAAAGGACCATTTTGTGACATTGGTATCACCCTACAGTCTAATTAGTATAGTTATTATCAAGGATCACCTGCTTCCTTTTTATTGCGGTTCTGGGCATCGTTTCATCAAACCGTCATAAGTGCAAGTTCGCCGACATCCCATTGAAACGCATGTTAATTTTGATACAGGCGTTTCAATGGGATGTCGGCGAACTTGTACTTATGACCGTTTGATGAAACGCTGCTCTGGTCACTACTTCAGCTTCCAAGATACGCAGTTGTGCGTAATGGTCTAACGATTCATGTGCGAGAAAGCGAAGCGAGCGAGCAAAAATTTTCGGACTTTTTTTTCTATTGCTGAAGTCCTTGAGTTATACATTATTTACAGCGATGTACATGCATAATAAAAATGACAACAGCAAATTTAATTGGGGGAATGTCGAATGATCTTTTAATTTGTACATTAACCCTGTCGTTTTCTTTAGGATTACACCGATATACATATTTTATGCAATCTGCTTGATTTCATTATATACTGTAAGAGCTAGCGAGCGTAGCGAGCGAGTTATGGGGACATTTTCAGAAAATACTGCCTTACTTGGTGTAAATTATTGGCACATTCGAGCAAGCGGAATGAGAAATCATTTGCTGGGGGGGGGGGGGGGAATTGCGTCCCTTTTGCCCCCAGCTCCGCTGCCTTATTGTACTTGTAGTAATATGGGTATACCTGTAAAGCCGCATCGATTCTTCGTAGCTAGATATGGTTCTTTTTGTTTAAAAAAAAAAATAGAGAAAAAAGTTGGAAATATAGGTAAAAGGGGGCACTTATAAGAAGAGGAAAGGGCTCTTATCAGAGGCGGAAAGGAGCACTCATAATTTAGGTGAAAAGGGGCGCTTATGAGAAGGGGAAAGGGCACTTATTAGAAAGGAAAAGGGGCACATTTAGTAGTAAAAAATGGCACTTATCGGAGGGAAAGGGGGCATTTTTCAGAAATAAAAAGGGCACTTTTGGGGTACTTGAAAAAGTGTGGGGGGGGGGCACTGTGTCCCCTGCCCCTCCCCGGGGGCGCGTTGCCCCTGCTCAAGGCTTTTCGTAATATCAATTTATTACTTCTCTTGCTAATACAGCTAATACTTTTTTTTCTCTCTCTCTCTCTCTTCTTTTTTGTGCAGGGGCGGTATAATATAATATACATAAGCAGCCACTTCATATGACATACACTATACGAACATCATACATTACGTAAATTTCTTTCTACTTTCTACCAGATCCCATCCTGATACCTCTTCAGCTGACATATCTCAATGAATGGGGATTAGGTCATTTATTCGGGGGCGTCTGAAGGACATCCCCCACCATTTCAAATGTCTGACAGTGGGCATTTACGATAGAGGGAGTTCTGCCGCATATTTTCATCCTATTTCATTTCGTTATTTTTCCTACCCCTTTCTATTTATTGTCTTGCAATCATGAAAATTTATGACTGGAATTCACCAGGCAGCCCTTCCCTGCCGATCATTATTATCACTTTTATCGAGAGGGGGGGGGGGGGGGGGCATGGGGTCTTATCACTGTTGTAGCCCAACACTGTCATCCAGATGTCACTTGTAAAGTTGTAATACGTGGAATCATGCTTGATATTTATCCCCTGACTTTTTTTAATATTGAAGTTCTCCTACTGATCCATTCAATTCTGCCCTCCTCCATTCACCCCTATTTTTTATTTTATTTTAGTTATTTATTTTTTTTTTTTCGGGGAGGGGTACTTGTCAGGTACAAGCAACCATTTAAGATAACGTGTGACATTATACTACCGTGACTATATTATTATGCTAGAGTGCATTGGGTTTGATACCTTTCCAACCTAGGCCTACCTCGCTCAGTGAGGGAGGGGGTGGGGGCGTCTAGCGGGCATCCGGGCATCAGCCGCAATATAAAATGTCTGGCAGTGCATGGCCATTCATGATAGCGGGAGTTTTGCTGAACTTTTTCCACTAGGTTTCATCCAGTTATTCATTCCCCACCCCCCCCCCCCCCGCTAATCCAGCTCAATTTTGATTGTCCATCGAAAGGGTCCTTCTGATTACCCCCACCACACTGTTCGAGTCACACGTCCGTTTTTTTTTACATGAACAAAGCAAGAGAAATCAAAAGAAGACGGGAAGGGAATAAATGAATAAGGAAAACAATAGACGAAGAGAAAATTTTAATAGGACGATACAAAAAGTGGCAGAGGGAAAAATGCAGGGCTGCACCGACGTACCAATGCACATACAAAATGTGATTATTTTTTTCTTGTGATTACTTGTTATTTATTCCCTTAAGGAAACCGAGTAAAACAATGAACATATATAAAACCAGAAACAGGCATTCTTTCAGAAATATAGTCCTGCAGTAAACCTTTCTAAGGGCGCACTAATATCAAGTTTGTTAACACCTTAAATGATGTTGTTTCAATAAGTGGAAAATATTGCATGATTTTTTTTTAAATGGAGGGGGGATTCAGAGTTTTATTGGAATTCCACGGTATTGATAAGCATAATGAAACGAATCTCAAGGGTGTAAACATGGAGGGCTTTAGCCCCATAGCCCCCCCCCCCCCCCAACTTTCCCGTTCTGCGGCCTCCGAATTTGTTCACTATAAGGCCGGCCCCGAAAGTCCTGACAAAAAAAAATTGCGGTCCGGATCCCCGTCAAAGAGGGGGATACTGTGTACATTCAGTTTTCAGGTTTTAAAATAACCCGAACCTCCGGAAAAAACGAACCTACGGAAAAACGAGTGGCCCCACGGAAAACAATGGATGATAGGCGTGCTTCACGTTTTGCATTTTTGGGGGAATAAAATTTGTAAATCTTCCACTTTCAAAATGACATGAAATATATATGTATGAAAAAATAGGAGAATAGGGGAATGGGCTTCTTCGGGAGGCGTGGGGGGGGGGGGGGTAGGGGTAGGGCTGTGAGCAAGTAGTAAGCTTTTGAGGTGGGCCTTCAGAGTGTTTTCCCCACCCCCAAAAGAAAAACAAACATAATAAATAAATTAAATAAGCTAGAACCCTTCGGGGGCGCCGGAAGTAAAAAAAAAAAAAAAAAAAGGGGAGGGGGTAGAATGATAAAGCCTCACCTTTTAGAGTACTAGAAAGCTGATCGCATAAGCTTGATTGTCGTGGAGTGGGGGCAAAAATCCTTCCCCCGATAAATGGAAGCAAGCATCTGCTACATTGCGTCTATAAATACACGAGGGAGGATGGTGTCCGTGTGAGAAAATTTTGGTTTTAAATGATGAAAGTTTGCATTTTAGAGCACTAATAAGCTTATTAAGCCTATACATCGTTGTAATGGAAAATTATTACATGCAATTTTCCTTTTCTGTTTTCTTGCGAGGGGGCCCATCATTGGGGAAGGGAGGGGAAATCGTTTTTGCCCCCAAACTCGAGGGCAAGAGGGCTATCATGCAAGTACAAAATATAATTTTCTTTTCTCATTTTCTTCTTTTTTAGTGATTGCCTGTCCGATCTTCTATTGTGAAAACAAAGGAAACGGTTACCTTTCCCTCATTTTTTTAGTTTATGCAAAAGTGAAGATAACAGACCACAAACCGCAGCATACATGTTTTGAAAAAAGGCTTGAAACGAAATAGGACGCCCTAATATCAAGTTGGTTAGGCCTGTAAACGATGTTGGTATACGTGGAAAGACACGCATAATAATTATTAGTTCACGGGCCACAGAGCGTTCGAAAAGTGGGGGCAGGAGGTTGAGCATGAGTAAGAGCATAATATGTTATTATTAATATAAGCAAAGGGGAGTGTGTGTGCGTGTATGTGTGTGGAGGGGAAGCCTGCAATCCCTAGCTAGATCACCCCCCCCCCCCCCCCGGTTCAGCGACCCCTGAACTTGATCATGATAGAGCCATCCATTTTCATAACAAAGAGGGGAATCCTGATAATCGGGATTTGACTTCCCAAACTCCCATATCCTACATCCCCTATGTAGAAAAAAGAAGCGGTCTCATTAAAAAAAAAAAAAAAAAAAAAAAAAAAAAAAAAAAAAAAGCCTGGAATTAGACCATTTCAAAGAAGACGTGACGTATTGAGCAAAGCACACGTAATTGAACAGACGTGACGTGACGTAAGGTCACGACAGAGTACACGAAATTGGGTACACGTCACGTAACGAGTAGACGTGACGTACCGTTTGGTTTTACGTGACGTCTACTGGGTACGCGTACTAGTAGACGTAGGTAGACCCCGATGGCTTGCCATAACTATATGTTGTAGCATGGTAATCTCTTTACTTTTTAGTTATGTCTTTGAGGGAATACAGTGTCACAACAAAAATATCAACATTGGAGTAGGGCTTTTAAAATAGATTCCTAGTTTTTTACATTTTTTCAAAAATGAGGAAAAGGGGGGTTCCATATTAAAAGTTTTTCTCTGCATGTACAAAAAATGATTGGGTCAATTTCAACAAAAATTTTCAAATTTCATTTGTCCATGCACTGTAGATGCTCCAAACAAGATGAAATTGCGTGATACTAATAATTTTTATGACCTCATTATACAAGGGTGTTTCATCAAGCCTTAAAATCGATCTTAAAATCAATTTTAAATATCGAAATCGATTTTAGTTGATGAAACACCCCCCAGATATCGGCAACTCCTTATAATTCATTTCATTTCTGACCAGGGTCCCGTTGCACAATTAAAAAGTTGCGTTTAAACGCAACTCTTAAAATCAAACGCAAGTCCTGAATGCACACTTCTGATTGGCTGAAAATAAAGTTGCGTTTGATTTTCCCGGGTTGCGTTCAAACGCAAGTTTTGTGCAACGGGGCCCAGGAGTATCAAAAAACATAGAAAAGGAGACAGGTGTGAAAGAAGGGGGAGGGGACAAGACAGTAGGAATTGATTTTTGATTTGGCTTTAGAGGGAAGTTCCTACACCCATATCGTCTGGAGCCAGAAGGGGTTAAATCATATGCTTTTAACAGAGTTAACGCCCTTCTGGCTCTCAACAGACGATGTGCAACTCCTTTATTGATGCTCTCTAAACCCTTTCAGGACAGGAATTATTTAAAAGCTTAAAGTGTACCAATCACCTGAAAAAATAATTTGTGTACAGCTAGAAAGTATAAAATCAACCTCAAAGAACTTTGTCTGGTATTCTAGGAGGAGATAAAGGATAACATGAAAATGCTCGCGCGGAACCGAACTCAGAGTTGGTTCCGTGCGAGCCTTCACCTTGGCAAGCGCGTACGGGTGCCTCAAGTAGTAGTCTACTCACGAGTCGCTTTTACACTTATAGAGAGTGTAATCAAAATTGCAATATCTCTTTATAGAATTAATATTTGAAGCCCATATTTAGAATATAGTATAACGACATGCAACCTCTATCATACAGAGCAAAATTATTTTTGGTGATTGGTACCCTTTAATTGATGACATTTTGTTCTTCAAATTGGCAACAATAATATTTTTCTTTTAGTGCTACATGGTTCTAATAAGGTGTAATGTCTTTAAAAACAAAAATAAATTGCCAATTTTGATAAAAACAATGGGTTTTTAACCTCACAATGTATTGCCAATTTAAGGATTTTAAAGCTTATTCTCGTTGTTTAAATTCCTGGCATCAAACGCAATATGGTCATGCAGCAAAACTGGACATAGTTTGTGCAGGAATTTTTGCTCTTTCTACTGGTGCATCTGGTATATTTTTTTGAGCTCTAAATCAAAAAGTTATTGAGCCAAACCACGAAATGTGGTCAGTTGTCTCGAAAGGGTTAACAAATTTTACAAGTGCAGATGGCTTTATCCGAACAATGTGATTGGATGAGTCTTGATGTAGACTGGTCTCAAACAATCTCTTGCCACCCCCCCCCCCCCCCATCCTCCATAATAGTGAAAGAAGAAAAATAAAGATGGGCAAGTCAATTCAATCTTAATTATTGTCCATAAATCATACAATGTAAATGGAAATTTGTTTTGTTTACATGCATATTACAAATTCCAAATAAGAAAGCAGATACAGATAATGGATTTAGCAACAACAACCAACAACAACAACAACAACAAAATTAAAATTAAAAAATCAATGATCTTAACTGCCTGTTGTGTACTATGTTAAGAAGATATTTAAAAAGTATTATACATGTATTAAGAAATTATGAACAGTAAGAATAGATCTCTACATACTGTAATACTGTAATACTACTCACTATGCTATATGGTTAGTGGACTTGTCAAAGAAAATTACACTTTTTCACTTGAAATAAAAAGATATTCCATATCTTACCAAGTAATATGGAATTGTGAACATAACCTGACATTTAAAGGGAAGCTTGAGTTCTGGGAAAGGCAAAGAGTAATTTGTGAGCTTTCTCATTCTTATTATTTTAGTTTGAAAGATTATCATAGCAGAGTCCCCTGAAAAGGATTGCTCTTCAAATGCCCTCACATTCAAAATATGACCAGAAACAGCTGAAATGTTCGGGCCAAACATTTGTGGGTAGTCCCATATACACATTTCTGTGTGCAGCGCATGTGACTCTCAGCAGGATTGAGTCAATTTCTTATCACCTTGGTGATTCCAAAACCTAACATCATACACCAATTCTTAATGTGCTATATAATCAACATTTTTTCCCCAATTGCTTTGAGAGAGTTTCTTTCACAATTCAATCTCATGACTTGATATTTCGTCTTATTCAAGCTCTAGGAGGGCTATCAGCTTGATACAGTCCTCCGATACACTAGAATCGTAGATGTGGCACTAACGTACAGGACAAATATACATTGAAGTTTAGAATAAGATAGCATTCACTCATACTCCATAAAATATCACTAAAAAGCTAAGGTAACAATTAACCCAACATTTCATTTCTCAAAATATGAAGATTTTTTTGTCACACCCTCCCCCCCCCCCCCCTCCCCTTTTCAGGAAATCATGATGCTGCCACCCTTGCGTGTCCTTCCGACGAGTTTACATGGATGAGTGGCCATTTTCTGACGGTATAGGGTTCATTCTGGTGGGTGATATTGCCAGCCTGCAATCCCACTCGGCTATGGTTATCTACCTGGATGGGAGATAAGAGCTACGAAGAGAAAGAGACAGAGAGAGAGAGAGAGAGAGACGGAGAGAGGAGGGGGGGGGGGGGGGAAGAGTGAGACCGTGATATCAAGTTGGGTTTAAAAGAAAGAAAAAGTAAAGAAACAAGTCAATGAAAGTTTGAGCAAAATCCGATAAGAAATAATAAAGTTATGAATTTTTGAAGTTGTAATCAATCAGACATAAATTGGCAACTTTGTGACGTATCTCGCGAGCTCCTCTCCCACTCGCACTGTACCCAAAAAATAATAAATTTCCATTTTCTCTACAGAAAATATTTATTCATACATGCAACCTCGATAATAACATTTGCACATGTGTTTTTACACAATACTTGAATGTATGAAACAAATTTATTCCTTCATCAACAACTATAAGATAAAGAACATTTACGGTATGATATTGCAGAGCGAATGGGAGAGGACCTCGTGAGATACGAGTTGCCTGTAATTTGTGTTTGATAGATACAACTTTTAAAAATCCTAACTTTCTTATTTCTTATTGGATTTTACTCAAATTTTCACTAATCTGTTTCTCTTGTAATTATTTGCTTTTATTCCAATCAACTAATACCATGCAGGATGGACCTCCCCTTAAATATAAGGAACGAACAAGGAAAACAAAACAAAATAATCTGGGCCCAGTTGCATAAAACTTGTTTTCAGTAACAACTGTCACATTTTTATGACAAATTTGCTCTCGGCCAGTCAGATGCAAGGATTTCAGTAGCTTATAACAGTTAATGCAAATATTGTTATTGATAAAATGTTTTATGAAACCGGGCCCAGGTTTACATTTTGTGTCGCTGATATGACTTGAACCGGCTCTAGATCTTCATGTCCGTCGTGATTAGAGCTGGTATCTTCGTACTACTGCCCCAGCCTGTATATCTGATATCACTAAGGACAAGGACAATGACAATGACAATGACAATGACCAGTGTCGGATTTAGGGGGGGGGGGGCAATCCCGGCCCGTGCCCCCCCCCCCCTTAAAAGAAAAATATGCATTGTGCCCAGGCGCGCAGGAAGCAGTTTGGGATTGGGGGGGGGGGCAAACATTCAAGTGGGGCTCACCTTTCAAGGGCTCATGTCTTCTCACCCCTAAAAAAACACACGCTTTCCCACCCTCTCACAACAATACAGATCCTACTGCTAAATCAAAATTTTACTCAAAAATTCTCTGACAAGCATTTTGGGGGTTTATTTTTACTCGAAAATTCTCTGACAAGCCAAAAAAAAAAAAAAAAAAAGGTTATCAGCATTTTTGGGTGTATTTTTACTGGAAAATTCTCTGACAGGCAAAAAAAAAAAAACACCAGAATTATGCTAAAATTATGCTAAATTTTGTCAAATTATGCTAAAGCGGTCAAAATTCTGCCAGAAAGCAGAATTCTGCCAACTCTGGCAACCTTGCGTCTAATACAAAACCTCCACTAAAGTTTAAAGTTTAAATGCTTTATCTGTCTTCAGTGATCTCCATGAATACGAAAAATGAATACAAAGGCTTACAATTACGTAATAAACCAATCAAGCTTTTAATATACACACGATTTTTACTCCTTTACTACTGATTTTTTTTTTTTTTATGGGGGGGGGGGCTTTTTGGGGGCGGCGAAAATGCATTTTGCCCCCCACTTTTTCGTTTGGGGGGCGACCGCCCCCTGCCCCCCCCCCCCACTTCCGGCGCCTATGATTGTGCCCCCCCCCCTTTTGTGCTTGTGCTCCCCCCTTTTTTTTTTGTTTGTCAGATAATTATGGAGGGAAACTGGACCCCATAACACCCCCCCCCCCCCACCTCTCCACTGAACGACTTTTGGACGGCTGGCGAGACCAAAAAAATACGAATCTCCCTCCAAGCAGTTTCCTAAAGTTGACAGTCTAGCATATGTGTGCCCACCCCCCCCCCCTTATACAAAATCCTGGATACGCCCCTGACAGTGACAATGACATTGTCATCAGAGAATACAATCATACCAGGGGCGGCGCCAGGGTATTTTGATAGGAGGGGCAAGACGACCTAAAGATGACGTCATATTTTTTCTCCATTAAATAACAGGGGTAATATAGAGTTATATGTTTAAGACCTCTCTTTTTAATACTCCTCTTTCTTCTTTCTTCCCTTTTCTTTCCTATTCTTCCTCCTTTTCTTCTTTTGTTTTTCTTTTGTTTTTCTTTTTTTTCTTTTTTCACTACTTGAAAAATCATGGGGGGGGGGGGGCAGTCGCCCTGTAGCGCCACCCCTGAATCATACAATCATAGATTAGATGTATTAACAAAAAAGATAAAAAGGAAATGGAGAGCAACAAACAAACAAACAAACATCAAATTATCAAGTAACTATTTGCACAAACATTATTTATTTGAAATTCAGATAAAATGCATTAATTACTCTACAACTGTGTTTTTAAAGGGTGAAGAATTGGGTCAGCACAAAATATCATGTGCTGTTATGTCGCTTATAAACTTAAATGATTAAAGTCAATAATGCAATTTAATGCATCAGGGGTGGCGGAGCATCTTTCAAAGTGGGGGGCACCAGCCCAAAAGGGCACTTTGGGAGGAAAAAAAAGGGGCACCTAGAAAGGCTGAACATAAAGCAAAAACAGGGACCATTTTGTGACAATGGTATTACCCTACAGTGTAATTAATACGTAATCAACTTCATCATCTTTTCTTTTATTGTGGTTCTGGACACTGCTTCAGCTTCCCCACTAATTAGCAGTTGTGTGTAATGGTCTAATGATTCATGTCCGAGCGAGCGAAGCGAGCGAGCAAAAATTTTCAGACTTTTTTCTAATGTTAAAGTCCTTTTGTTGTGTATTATTTACATCGATATAATGAAAATGACAATAGCAAATTAATTTGGGGGGAATGTTTTAATTCGTACATTATCCCTTTCGATTTTCTTTAGGATAACATTGATATCAACACACTTTATGCGATCTGCTGGATTTCATTATATACTATAAGAGCGAGCGAGTTTGGGGAAATTTTTCAGAAAATGTTGCCCTTGTACTTGGTGTAAATTATGGGCACATCCGAGTGAGGGGCATTGTGCCCCTCTTGCCTCTAGCTCCACTGCCTTACATTGTAGCTGTATAGTACATGTACATTGTGTACCTGTTACTACGCAAAGCCGCACCGATTCTTTGAAGCTAGATATGCCTCTTTTTGTAAGAAACAGTGGGAAATTATGGGTAAAAGGGGGCACTTATCAGAACTTAGAGGAAAGGGCACTTATTAGAGGTGGAAATTAGAGATGAAAAAGGGCATTTATGAGAAGAGGGAAAGGGCTCATATTAGATAGGAAAATGGCATTTATCAGAAGTAAAGATGGGGGCACTAATCAGATTGGAAAATAGGCACTCATCAGAAGGGGAAAATAGGTACATGTACTTTATAAGAAGGGAAAGGGCGCACCTATCAGAATTAAAAATGCACTTATCAAAGGAGAAATGGACATATATTAGGGAGAAAAGGGGCACTTATCAGAAAGAGAAAAGGGCACTTTAATATAAGATAGAAAAATAGGCACCTCTCCGAAGTAAAATTGCACTTATCAGAAGGAAAATAGGGCAATTAGTAGAGATAAGGAGACACTTATCAGATTTAAAAAGGGGCACTTATTAGGAGAAAACAGGGCACTGATCAGAAAGGAAAAGGTCACTTTTTATTAGTAAAAAGGGCACTTATCAAAGAGAAAAGAAGCATTTTTTTCAACAATAAAAAGGGCACTTTTCGGGTATTGGAAAAGTGGGGGCACTGTGTCCCCTGCCCCCCCCCCCCGGGAGCGACGCCCCTGTAATGCATTTGGATTGCAAAAGTGAGAGGTCGTCAGTGAAGGTTTAAAAACGAGGCCAAATTTTCTACAACCTTCTCCAACAATCTGAGCTATCTTGATCACCATCACCACCTTCGCTACTCCAAGAAATATCAAATACGGAGCTAAAGGCATGAAAGGAGGATAACTAATAATGATCATCACGTTTAACATAATCAGGCCTAGGCCTGCGAGTGATTATTCAATGCCCCCCCCCCTTTACAAACACGCATGCACACCAATCAGGCCTAGGCAGTCAGACCGCAGGTCGTATGCAAATTAGCAAAAAGGGCTGATTTTATTTCCAGTGCCTGTAATAGCACATTCTCCTTGTAGCCAGTGGGCTGTTTTGCATGGTCATAATCAAAGTTGATTAAATAAAGAAATTTTAATGCTATGCTCATCAAACTTTCTGGAAAGATAAATGGATAGCTTATCAATGCAGACATACCCTGTTTAAGTTATAATTCAAAGAATAAGTAGTTGAAAATATGTGATAAAAGAGTGACACAAAATACTTTTCTTTATAAGATTTCAAGTCAATAAAAGACATATAAAAAGTATATGAGCCACTATTAAAACGCATATGTATAGAAGCGTTGAAGTTTCATCTTTTACATTATCATATTCAAAACATCCATACATTTATGACAGGGTCAGGATCCAGCAATATTCAACCCAAGTACATAATTTATCCTTGAAATTGTCAAGACCATAGAATCCAAGCACTGTGATTGGCTGGCAAGGCCACCCTGCAAGATTATGGCGCGATATTTGGCAAAAGCGCTAAATTCACGCTTGTTGCCATGGTTCAGACCATGGTTTATGTAAATTAATCTAGATAAACCATGGTTCTGAACCATGGCAACAAGCGTGAATTTAGCGCTTTTGCTATGCGCTTTTGCCAACCACGCGCGACCGGTGCGCGTTCATTATTGGACCTTTTCAAGTGTATGCGCTAAATCAAACGTATTTATACCACGAAATCTGCTTAAAACCAAAAACCACCTTTGTGAATTCCGGCCAATGTGTACTTTGGTTACATTTTGCTGGATCCTGACCCTGTCATTAAGTGTACATAAATATTATTTCAATATTTGTAAAGTATAGATATTGCCCTTTACACTCATGTCAAATTCAGCCTGGCTCATAATAAAACTATGTGAGTTTTTTACAGGTTTACTTTTCATTTCATTTCAATTTTTTGGTCATAAAATAACATTATTTTTCACCAATTTTGTCACATTTTTCATAGACAAATAGAGTATGTCATGAATCTCTAATTCCTCCTCTTTTATTTGATGTATAAATCATGAGAATCAGTAAAGGTTAACCACTCCATTCAATCATTTGGAAATCAGATGTTCCAGGGGATTCCTGCTCATTATGTATTCAGAGACTGACCCAGTCAAGCAAAACTGGAAATAAAATAGAGCACTTTTGGGGGACCTGCGGTTTGACTGTAGGCCTGCGAGTGTTGTATCCGAGACTTGCTTATCCGAGACCGAGACTTGACCAGTCGAGACCACTGAACTCTACACTATGTAGTGTAGAGTTTAGTGGTCGAGATAGTGCGGTGGTATGTGCCGCAGAAAAGACCCCATCTTTACACTCAAATTTCCGTTCCAAAGCATACCATTTTTTTTTCTTGTTGAGAAAAAGAAGAGAGAAAACCGTTCCAAAGCACCGCTTTCTTTTTTCTTTTTTCTTTTTTTCATTCCGTCGTGCGGGCTGTTCTGGCCCGCACCAGCCCGTTTCGAAGAATATCATTTTTGGTGAAAAGTTAAAAACGAGTTTCATTCCAGGTGCTTAATTCCTCCGGGCTTTCCCCATTGCTTCCAGTCCGGTTCCAATCCACCCCAGGGAATTCATAGTCTGGGAGCCTGTCCCGAAATAGTCGCCCCATATTACATATGAATTTTGACCCCTTAAAGTTATTTAGACCTTCCATGTCATTCACAAAAAGCTTGTCAGCTCGAACGAAGCCGCCGGGTTTGGCCCCAAAAGCCCCCGAAAAGGACCCCAAAGTCGGGTCGATGTCAACCCATCTAACATATGCGCCAAACTTTGTCAGAAGCAAGGTGTTCGACTATACATTACCAAAACACCAAAACTGACAAAATTTTCCATCGGGATGGGTTGTCAGACCGCCCCCCCCCCCAAAAAAAATGGACCAAATTTTGTCAGAAAAAGAGGTATGGGTGTACATTACAAAAATATAAAAACTGACAAAAACTTCCATCGGGAAGGGGGTGTAACACGCCCCTGAAAAAACACCAAAGTGCCCCAAACCAATTTGCTGCCCAAAATGCTCTGGATGTAGAGAAAAAACATTTTTTTGCATCACAACCTTAATAACTCCGAAGTGTGTTATTCAATTCATCATGTTCATGTTAAATTTACTTAGTACAATCTTGAGTATTGTAACTTTCTTGGGGTGCACTTTGATGTTGAATGATCATTTCATTAATAAGTTATTAAATTGTGAAAATTGTATTGCTTTCTTAAACTCAAATGACATTGTCAGGATTATGTAAACACACCCATTGTCCATCTGCACCTGTTTGACAAGACACAATAGAGGAGCTTGTTAAGTATCTAGGCTATGTGGCTGCCATGCTCAAATCTACCATTCATGTGTTTATTACACAAATTTCTTGCAAGACAAACATGGCGTCTCGAGACCGAGACACGTCTCGAGACATACAACACTGCTGCACAGTGCACACACACATACGCGTTTGCCCTATATGTTCGAGGACAATGCATAGTCACTATACTTTAGGGGACACCTACTTCCTTTGGTTTTTACGGACATATCTGCAACGCGCATGCGCTTAAAACATCCATCCAGTCATTGCACGTATTTTCATTGTGACATTGCACTAAGATGGCGCTATTACCTTGTATAATTTCTGTCCTCAGAAAACGTGTGTGCGAAAATCAAGTTCTACCATTCGTCCGAGAAAATGCTTAAAAACAGTTTTTCACCATGTATAAGGGTAGTTACGGTGAATACAGGCAATTACTTCCGAGGACGCATATTTTTGTCCTCGGTCGTCAGTTTGGACCTCGGTCGTTGGTGTGTATTCAAGGCACAGTCCTCGGAAGTATAGCTGTGCAAGAGCACTCGCACATCGACACACGCACACCCACACATTTCCGATTTCGTTTTCAGATTATTGATATCCCCCGTTCTCAAGGTCCCCTATAATCATGATAATACACTCTGTTTATATATTTCCTCATTATTATTACTTTTGTGTTACTCTTGTATGGTGCATTCTAATCAGTACAACAGTTTTAGTTTATACAGGCCGAACGCTACACTATTGACTTTCAGGCAAGTCCAATATATCTTGCCATTTTGTCTCCCATACCTCACCAAATATCATGTAACAATGGACATGAGTGACATTAAAAGCAGGGCGGATCCAGGATTTCGTATAAGGGGGGGCACACAGATGCAGGATTGTCAACTTTGGGAAACTGCTTGGAGGAAGACCCATATTTTTTTGGTCTCTCGCCAGCCCTCCAAAAGTCGCTCAGTGGGGGGGGGGGGGGGGGGGGGGGGGGGGGGTGGCGAGCAAAAAAAAAAAATTTCGCCAGCCTTCCAAAATTCGCTCAGTGGGGGGGGGGGGGTTCTGGGGTCCAGTTCCCCTCCATAATTCTCTGACAACCAAAAAAAAAAAAAAAAAAAAAAAAAAAAAAAAAAAAAAAAAAAAAAGGTTTTCTGCTCGAAAAGGGGGGGCACAATCGCAAATAGGGGGGGCACATTGCATTGTTTTCCCTCAAAAGGGGGGGCACGGGCCGGGATTGCCCCCCCCTGGATCCGCCACTGATTAAAAGTATCATAATCCTTACCAATATTTGCTCTGATCCACGGCAGACAATAACAGCATGCAAGGCTACCAACTTTATGCAAATCATCAGGTATGGAAACCTTTGATACAGTCAGTAACGTACAGCAGAAAGTACCCTGGGCTTGCCTTTATACAGCTTATTTAGGATATGCTTTGTATTATTCAAGTATCATGCCCATTGTTACAATATAGGAGCAGGGACACTAGCGTAGCTGAGGGGGGGGGGGCAGGGGACGCAGAGTGGCGTATCTACGGAAGGAGGGGTAGGGGGCACGTGCCCCAGGCGGCACTTGGAGGCCAGAGGTGGGCAGCCTACTCTACTCTTTATCTCTTTAAAAAAAAAGAGAGTGAATTTTCACTCTATTTTAATTCATTCTCTCTGGAGTCATGTCAGTGATCACTCGTTAAGCAGTGGATTTAGAAATGCTCTCTAAAGAGAAAAGAGTGAATTTTTACTCTGTAATTTCAATCTATTTTCACTCCCCCTGGATGTGATGGATGATATCACTCGCCTTTTTATTTTCATTTCTTTCTTTTTTTTTTTGGGGGGGGGGGGGGGGGGGGGGGGGGGGGGAAGAGAAAGAGTATCAATGCTATCCAGTCATGCCAAGCGAACACCATCCTGAAAACTTCCCACTCCAAGAAAAATATTATAATTAAACAGTATCATGGGCGGTGCGCCCGGGGGTGGGACAGGGGGGCACAGTGCCCCCTGCACTTTTTCAAGTACCCAAAAAGTGCCCTTTTTATTTTTTGAAAAATGCCCCTTTCTCTCATAGGTGCCCTTTTTTTACTACTAAATGTGCCCCTTTTCAAATCAAATAATTGCCACCTTACCTCTCTAATAAGTGCCCTTTTTTCTCCTTCTGAAAAGTGTCCCTTTTCAAATCTGATAAGGATTTTCATTCCGCTTGCTCGAATGTGCCCATAATTTACACCAAGAAAGGGAAATATTTTCTGAAAATGTCCTCTACGCTCGCTCGCTCGCTCTAAATTCAGGCCTGTGATTGGGGTTTCAAAAAAGAGCTGAAAAAAAGGTGAAACTAGTTTACCTGGTCTATTTACTTGTCTTTCGCTTCTTATTTTGCTTGCTACGGTGCTCTTGAATGTTTTCATGTGCTCTTTTGAATATCTCAAGCTTCTTTTTGGTCTTGGAAGAAAGAACGGGTGACTGTTCCTTAAAGCCCATGCGTTCTTTTTGTTCTTCATTACTCTTCTTTGCTGTTTCTTTTGCACTTCTGTATGTGAGAGATGCACTTCTCATGTTTCGGGTTAATTTGGGATTTACATGTTTGTCACTGAAGTACTCTATGGCTGTTTTCCCCACTTGAATGCATCTCGTATTTCACAGTTTGAATAGCTGAAAAGTTTTCAATCTGCAAGCTTGATCTTTGCTTTGTCATCACTGTCTGCATAATGCTACATGATCATTCAACAGCAGGTCCATGAAAACAACTAAGTACAGCAAAAACCATCTTGGTCAAGTGAGGATATTTCTCTGTGTAACCATTCCAAAACTGCACAACATCAGTGTCATCTTTTAGATCAGGGGAGCATTTTATCAAGCGTTTTGTCAGTGATTTTTACTGACAAATTTGCCCTCAGCCAATCAGATGCAAGGATTTCAGTTGCTTTTAACACTTGTCGGATAAAGTATCCGACAAGTAATTCATGAAACGCTCCCCAGAGCTATCCAACTGGTATTTGCGTGCCTCCATATCAAACTGTTCTTTGCTTGTTTCATCTTTCAGTACATTGTGTACCAGTGTTGGCAACCTCAAGAGGTGTTTCAGTGTAAGAGTATGTCCCCTGCATCTTGGGTCTATAGCAGAAATGGATCTCAATAAGGGGTTGTTCACTGGCATTTTCCTTTGCAGACATTGTGCACACTTCACATAAGCTCTTTTCAGTTTTCAAATTATTTCTTGTGCAAGTGTAGCTGGCAACTTTTTGCCTATGTACTTGGCAAGGAAGATGGTCTCATCTGGGAGATGATTTTTTTGTTCATCTACTTTGAGCTCAGTAAGTTTCCTTGGTGTTGCATCTTTCAGTTCTTCTGACTTGATGAAACATGCCAAGAAGTCTTGGAGCAGTTCTGTCTGTTTATCATTGAGAAGATGCACCATGGGTTTCTCACTCTGAAAGAGCATCACATATTTTTTTCAGTAGAGGAAGCACTGAAAGAAACAAATGAATGATGACCTTTGTCTTGGGTCCTGTGTGAAAGATTTTCTGCACTATGTTATGGCACGCCATTAGGGAATTAAATATAATAGTTCAACATCGATACAAAATATATTTCACTTTAACAAATATATATTTATCTTTTACAAAACCATTTCACTCCAGCCAATAATATTTCACTCTTAACAAATATATTTCACTTTTCACAAAATTTCATTTCACGTTTTCACAAAAATCCTTTTCACCTTAAACAAAAATTTTCAAAAATTTTCACCCCCAAATTGGCCGACAAAAATGCTGCACCCTAATCTCTCTCCCCCCCCCCCCCCCCCCCCCAAATAAAAAAAGAAAATCGCAGATGTAGACAGGGGGTCGCTAGGGGGGGGGGATGTAGGGGTGTCACACCCCCACTCAAAGTTTTTGTCGGCAAATGTGCCACCTCTGTCGGCAAAAAAAAAAGGAGGGGGGGGGGGGGGAAAGGAAGAGGAAAGATAAAAGAAAAAAGGAGAAAAGAGAAAGGAGAAGAAACAAAAAAAGAAAAAAAAAGAAAGGGGAAAGGAAACTAAGACAAAAAAAAGGGGGGAGAAGGAAAAGAAAAGGGAAGGAAAGAAAAAGAAGGAAAAAATGGCATTATTTTTGCTCGATCGCAAGAACACTGGAATTTCAATACTTTATTATTAAAGGCGTCCCCCTTCGGCAATGGGCTGCTGCCCCCCTTCCCCCGAGGATTTTCTAAAGTTCCAATATTCATATTCGGGCAGCGATGTGCTGGAATATCCAATTTTTGTGAAGCATTGCAAGGTTCCCAGATAATAATATTATGTAACTTGTGTTTGCACAGGCGTAGCCATAGGATTTTTCAGGGGGGGGGAGACGTGAAAGATCCAACCGCGTAGCCAGGATTTCATTTTAGGGGGGCGGTTGTGAGTACGCGAAGCGGGCGAAATTGGTGATGACTAGGGGTGGGTGCAGGGAGGGAGGGGGAAGTTTTCCCCCTCCCGCGCGAAGCGCGAAAGCTCTGACGTTTTAGCAAATTTGAGAGAAAGATAACGGCTAGCACCTTTTTTTTAAAACGGAAAGTTAGTTCGACGCCCGGGATGCTTTTCAATTATTTGGACGCAATACTGCACTGTATGTAACAGGGGTTGGTGCAGGAAGGGGGAATTTCCCCCTCCCTCGAGAAGCGCGAAAGCTCTTATGTTTTAAAGCAAATTTGAGAGAAAGATAACGACTCGTAGCAAACTTTTTTTTTTTTAGGCGGAAAGTTATAGTTGACGCCCGGACTGCTTTTTAATTATATGGATATTGCATTGTATTTTTTCCCCTTCCCGGGAGAAAACTTTGGCGTTCTAGCAAATTTTGAGAGAAAGATAACGGCTTGTAGCGCCTTTTTAGACTTTTTTCTCTCACTTCCACCGCTTTTTCGCTCCCGCTTTATTTTTTAATGCCCCCCCCCCCCCCGCCTACGCCTATGTGTGTATCTAACTTCTGTGCATTTTCACTTCGAAATGTTTTGTAAAAAAAATTGCTCGCTCGCTTGCAAACATTTAGAAATTGAACAGTTGATATTCGGGCGAAAGGCTTCCCCTACGGCAATGGGATTTTCTCTCAAATTTGTTAAACGTCAGAGCTTTCGCGCTTCGCGCGGGAGGGGGATAATTTCCCCCTCCCTCCCTGCACCCACCCCTCATCACCAATTTCGCACGCTACGCGCGCTCAAAACCGCCCCCTAAAATGAAATCCTGGCTACGCGGTTGGATCCTTCACGTCTGCCCCCCCCACCCCCCTCCACCCATTGAAAAATCCTGGCTACGCCTGTGCATACACAAGTTACATAATATTATCATCTGGGAACCTTGCAATGCTTCACAAAAAATTGGATATTCCAGCACCTCCTTGTCCGAATATGAATATCGGAACTTTTGAAATCCTTGAGGGAAGGGGGGGGGGGGGGCTGCAGCCCATTGCCGAAGGGGAACGCTTTTTGCCAGAATATTAAAATTGCAGTGTTCTTGCTGGCGAGCAAATTCTTGTTTAACTTTTCGTAGTGAAAACGTACAGAAGTTACAAACACAAGGTACATAATATTATTATTTGGGAACCTTGCTTCCCAAATATTTGGATATTCTAGCACCTTGCTACCCCAATTTGAACTTTGAAAATCCGCGGGGGGGGGGGGGGAGGGGGCTGCAGCCCATTGCTAAAGGGGGACGCCTTTTAATATTAAAGTATTAAAATTCCAGTATTCTTGCCATCGAGCAAAAATAATGCCATTTTTTCCTTCTTTTTCTTTCCTTCCCTTTTCTTTTCCTTATTCCCCCCTTTTTTATTTTTTTTATTTATTTTTTTTTTTACCGACAAAGGTGGCTCATTTGCCGACAAAATCTTTGAGTGGGGGTGTGACACCCCACACCCCCTCCCCCCCCCCCCCCCCGACCGACCCCTGTCTATCTGCGATTTTCTTTTATTATTTGTGGGAGGGGAAGAGATTAGGGTGCAGTATTTTTGTCGGCCAATTTGGGTGTCACCCTCCCCCCCCCCCCTTCCCTCTTTCAAAATGTTCTAGCGACACCCCTGAGGATGGGGAGTAACGTCGACGTCGCGTTCGGAAATTGGATGGGATTCGATTGCGCCGCGCCGGGCACGTGTGTTAGCGCGAGCTAGCTGGCTATAGCGCCACCTTTAGGCCGAGAGGAACGTATTTTTTTCAGAGTGAAATGGTTTTTATCAGTGAGAGTGAAATGGTTTTGGTGAAGAGGAATGATTTCTACGCACAATACACACATGTATATTATACGAGAGGAATGTACACGCAGGTCTAGATCGGGGTTTAGTTGCATGACAAGCAAAGTTGTTTCGAGACAATAGGCCTATAAATGAAATGCATTTTTCTTTTTAAAGTGGAATTTATTTCCCCTAGGCAGTGAAATTAATTTTTGTGAAAAGTGAAAAGATTTTTTTTTGTGAAAAATGAAATGATATTTTTTTTGAAAAGTGAAATGAATTTTTTATGAAAAGTGAAATGTATTTTTGTGAAAAGTGAAATGAAATTTTGTTAAAAGTGTAAATTTTGTTAAAAATGAAATGTAATTTTGTAAAATGTGAAAAGAAGTTTTGTTAAAGTGAAAAGGATTTTTGTAAAAACGTGACATGAAAATTTGTGAAAAAGTGAAATGAAATTTTGTGAAAAGTGAAATATATTTGTTAAGAGTGAAATATATATTAGCTGGAGTGAAATGGTTTTATAAAAGATAAATATATATTTGTTAAAGTGAAATATATTTTGTATTGATGTTGAACAACTATATTTAATTCCCTAATGGCATGCCATACTATGTACTTCACTCTTTGTAAGCCCTCTTTTGTCATTCTTTTCATCTTTTCTTTCATCTTGTTCTGCACTTTCTTGATAGCATCCTGTGTTGGTTTATCTACATTGTGTCTCTTGTAGATGTCCGGAAGAGTTGAGAGGTATATGGTATGATCGGAGTCAGACAGAAAGGAGTAATAAAATACTACCTATGCATCCCACAGCCGAGCTGTATCAACACAGACATCATATACTGACAACCAGTGGCGGATTTAGGGGGGGGGGCAATCCCGGCCCGTGCCCCCCCCCCCTTTTGAGGGAAAACAATGCATTATGCCCCCCCCCCCTATTTGCGACTGTGCCCCCCTTTTCGACCAGAAAACCTTTTTTTTTTTTTTTTTTTTTTTTTTTGCTTGTCAGAGAATTATGGAGGGGAACTGGACCCATAAACCCCCCCCCCCCCCCCACACACACACACACTGAGCGACTTTTGGAGGGCTGGCGAAAATATTTTTTTTTGGTCGCCCATCCCCCCCCCCCCCCCCCCCCCCCCCCCCCCCCCCCCCTGAGCTGGCGGGCTGGCGGGCCCGACACATGCGGCGGCGCTGTCCACAGTTTTCCGGTATACGACTGCAAGCAGCATGAACTTCACTTCGGGTGCGATGGCAAAACACTTAATGTACATGTTATGGCAAGCCATCGGGGTCTACTTACGTCTACTCACCACGCGTACTTGATTTTCGATACACGTACCTATATTGACCAATCAGAAGCCAGTATTCAGTACGCGTACTGTTTTTGGTCATCACGTCACGTGTGTTTAAGGGTACGTGTACTTTACTTTTACAGACGTTACTGACCCCTCCGGCCATAGGTGGCCAAATAGTTCAGAAGCGTCAGTTAATGTAACGTGTGCTTTGTCATTTAGGTAACGTGTACCTTGACTAGTCATTACGTGACGTCTATACAATTACGTGTGCTCTGGTCGTTACGTGACGTCAGCTAAGAGTTAGTCTATTTCCAGGATTTTTTTTTTTTTTTTTTTTTTTTTTTTTTTTTTTTTTGTCAATAAAGCAAACCATGCACGTTAATAATATTGTTCAATAAGGGAAGTATAGGGCTTGGCAGGGGCTCAGGGTGTTCAATATATTTCTGTTGGTGACTGATTATTAATTCGTCCTATAAATTTTTAGAGTAGTAGTAGTAGGCCTACACTCTTTTTAGCAAACTAACAAAAATCAAAGTAAAGTATAAACCGTGCAGAGTTGGTTTATTATTGTCATTACTACTACTACTACTAATTTTTATTTTATTATTATGATCGTTGTTATTACTATCATAATTATCATCTTCATCATTGTCATTATTATTATTATCTTATTATTATTATTATTATTATTATTATTATTATTATTAATATTGTTTTTATTATTGTCACAAAAATTTGTCATGATGAAATTAATGTATAAAGTTTATCCATAAATACCATGTAATGAGCGGAGGAAAGAAAAACAAGTGAGAACTCCCCATATGTACAGCTCATGTTTACTATATATAGTCAAAGCTATATAGTGCATGCAAAGTATACAAACTTCTACTACATGGACACTATTCACGCTCTTATCCTCCATCTGTTGTGCAATTAAGGGTCATGACCTCTTGTGGACTCGTCATGACCACTGGAAGGCCGCCTGTTTACCCAAGGGTTAACCAGCTGATATCCAGTGCATAAGGGGTACTAATACCCCGGGGGGGGGGGGCACTCACGTATATTGGTGGTACGGGGACGTGCCGCTTTGATGACCCCCTTTTTCAGACCCCGATTTCCGTTCTCTAGATACTCAGTTCCGCTCAGGAGCCGCTCAGCCCCGCTCTGAAGACCCCCGTTATGAAACATATCCGTTCGCATGCGGCCGGGAGCGTGGCGGAGGCAGTGGTCGCTCGACCTGGTCTCGCGCCCTAGGCCCTTTCGTCGCGCGAGCCTTGAAAACTGCTCCAGCTAGCTAGCTACTAGCGCTACACGGCGCGGGCGCGGCCCCCGGCGCGGCCCGTCCCGAGATCCTGCGATAGCGAAGGTGTACCGCCGATAAAGCGAGGTTAGTTTTGTAGTTCCCTAGACCCTGTTTTTCACTCTGCCCAATAGATCATAGTTCCCAAGACCCCGTATTTTACACCTTGAAGTCAGTTCCTTAGACCCCCTTTTCGGGGATTCGTGAGGCACACCCCCGTCAAAATATAATTCGAGTGCCCCCCCCCCCCCGGGACTAATACATGAATGGGGAGATGGCTTGCCTATCCTTAATTGCTATAACCAGGGAATCTTAGTTACATTAATACATCCCCATGCTATAACCAAGGAGTTATCTGCTATAACCATTGAAACGAGACATACTCGTCCTCCCCCCCCCCCTTTCCCAGCGAAAAAATATGAACCCCCTCCCCCTCCAAAAAAAAAAAAAAAAAAAAAAAAAAAAAAGAAGAAGAAGAAGAAGAAGAAGAAGAAAAACTAGTGTAAAATAACAAACGGTTTGTTTTCTTAACAAAGAAAAAAATCTTCTTCATGGGTTGTTACACTCCTTGGCATTATATACTTGAACTTTGAAAAAGCATAGAAGATTTGTAATCCATGTGGAGGCAGAGCTAGATTCCACTAAATTTCGTCATAGGGCCTATACTAAGGCCGGGGGTGTATCGGCTGTCAATGTCACACAGGCCTAATGGATATTCTAGTCGCAAAGGCGTTAGTGAAAAGACTGTTGATAAATTCAATGTATTCGATAAAACAATTATTTTTTTAAAGACTGAACGTTCGTACGTTATACAGGGAGGGGGCGGGGGGGGGGCGGGGATGTGACTGTTGCTGGGATGGAACAAGAACACACGCAAATTATAATTATAATTATAATTATTATATTATAAATTAAGAGAGATCATTTTCTCAGTGCAGCAGTCTAAATCAGATAAATAAAGGACAATTTTATCACAGGATTGGCAATTGACAGGAGGGGCATTTGTTCACTCAGGAGATTTTCTTTTGTCAAAGCAAGGACACTTTGCTTGATTTCGGAAATCGGCAAAGGGCCCATCGAGCCCCTTGCCGAACCCCGGTTCCCCCGCCATGGTAATGTACATATTATGTTCACTCAATTGATGTTTAAATCATCATCAGCATCGATCCTTCTTCTCCCCTACCCCTTTTTATATAGAAGAGATCGAGCCTCTGTCCCACAAAATCGTGGTCTCGCATGTAGATTGAGTTTCTATAGTACGCGATAATAAGTACTTCATCTATTGAAAAAATTTAAGTTTTTTTCAATGTTGCCATATTGCAAAATTATGGTTTTGTGTGTGTTTGGGAGGGGGCAAAACTATTTTGTAGCCCACTAACTGATAGAGTTAAACTTCTGCCCCCTCCCTTTTACGCCACCGGGATTCTATCAACATAGGCACTGTTTCCAGTGCTGTTTCATCACCAGTATAT
Organism: Heliocidaris tuberculata; assembly: GCA_025618425.1. Taxonomy (NCBI): domain Eukaryota; kingdom Metazoa; phylum Echinodermata; class Echinoidea; order Camarodonta; family Echinometridae; genus Heliocidaris; species Heliocidaris tuberculata. The sequence continues at coordinate 43,428,046 of CM046838.1, forward strand.
TATGTAACGGAGCGTGGGGACCATGATTTGTGAGAAAACTTTGGTTTTGGTATGGTGAAATTTTGCCTCTTTATTTTAGAGCACTAATTTTTTTTTTATCGCGATACAGCAAAATTTATTGTCATGATGGAGGGGGGGGGGACCAATAAAAGAGGAAAGTTCCCCCCCCCCCCCCGCCCCACGCGGCCGCCCGAAGACATACCGGAAAATAAAAGGGAGCTTATAGCTACCTAGTAAGATTATTGATATTTTGGGCTGTTGAACTCCATAAAACTTCGTACTTTTTACCACTAAGGAAAGCTTATTCATTGTTTACTGCAAATTATTAAGTGCAATATAGGTTCTTGTCTCGCTATGGGCGGGGGCAAATTGAGTATAGCCCGCCCCTTACTTCCGAGGCCTTGACTTAAACTGCGTTTCTACAGAACAGTCTTTAGAAACACTACCTCATTAATATGCGAGGGAATGGTGAAGAGACCGAGTAAGAAACAAAAAATCAGATCACTAGAAAATATAAATATTTTCCATTTTTTTTACTGTAAAATAATTTATGTCACATCATTTTTCCTTGCGAGTGGGCGGAAAGACAGTGTTACCCATTCTATTTTTGGGCCTTGTAGTATACGGGATTTGTAAATAATAATAATAGTGACCATTTATATTGTGCCATGTTTGTCAAAAGATAAAAACTACTTTCGAAAAATAAACTCAAGACAATTTCAATAGCCCTGTCTATCACCTTTAGAAGTGTGCGAACAATACAATGGCGTATTACGTAATCCGAACCTGATTTCTATGGGCAGTACAATAGGCCTTTGAAATTGCCCCAGGGTTTATTTTTCGAAGGTAGTTTTTATCGTGTTAGTTAAGTGGAAAAACACTGCATCTATATTAATCTGCAAGGGAGCGAAGTCACGGAACTACAAATCCCCATTCTCTGCCCCCCCCACCCCCCCCCCCCCCCCTTTCCTCGGCTTATATGACAGGCCTGGGCAAGTGTCGAGCCCAACAGTCTGAGAGCTAATTTGAAAGTCCTTGTATATTATTCACTGAGATAAACTATGATATTAACTTGAAACAAACAAATCAGTAGCTTATGCATTATTGTAAAGAACAGTCATGTAGACCTGTAAAAAAAAACCTTTTAATCAAACATAGAGGCCAAATTTTTTTGTAGTCGCTAGCAAATAGCTATATATAAGAGGAATTTCACCCTGGTATTTAGTTGATTTGCATAAAAGCAGAAAATTTATTTTTTTAGTACTGCAGGGCAAATGGGATGGGACCTCACAAGAAACGTCACGGAGTCGGTTGCCAAATTGTGTTTGAGTGATTACAACTTTGAAAAATTCATAACATTCTCATTTCTAATCAGATTTTACTCAAACTTTTATTGGTCTGTTATTTTAGTTTTCCTCCTTTCTTTAACATTTTTAAAACAATGTAAGAAAGAAAAATGTATAAATGTATCTGAATTTTCACTTTTCAGTTTGAAATTCAGTGTTCAGTGACGGCACTGGGATTTTAAAATTGCGCAATGGCGGGATGGGGGCATTATAAAAAGAGGAAGTGGGCTTAGCTCATTGGAAGTGATAAGGGGCATTTATAAGAAGGGGAAAGGGGGAGGGTACTTATAAACAAAACAGTAACTTATCAGACAATAAAAGGCTGAATCTACTTGAAAATGTGGGGGTATTGTGCCCCCAGCCCCTTTGGGAGGGGAGGGGTGGAGAGGAGGGAGGCTGTCGTTGGGATACCTAGGGCTAAATGCGCTAGGGGGTAACTTTCCGGCGGGGGTAATTGTCCTTGTCTTAGATTCATCTCTCACCTCCCACGAATTTTTTGAGATTAGAAATTATAATAATAATAATGATAATGATAATAATAATAATAATAAAAAAAATAATAATAATGAAAATAACAATAATAAGAATAGAATTATGTTTCAGTTATATAGTGTATTCCGTGAATACTTCATTGCGCTTTACAATGTCATTTGTTATAACCCAAGAGAGGTAAATGATGCACGAATTTTACTAGTTTGAAAAGAAAACTGATAGTAGAAAACTGCATATACACCTAGGTGTGGATGTAGAAGGGGGGTTCTCCCCCAACCCTGAAAAATTATATTTTTGAAATCCCTATGATGTGTGTCATTATATGAGAGGGCCTTTAAAAAGAAAATCAGAGGATAAGACAATGCAATATACATCCGGGATGGATGTGGGAGGAAGGGTTATATAATTATATTAGGCGTGGTTATAGAAAGATGTAGAGCGGGGAGGACCCGGAGGGGGCCCTTGTGGGCTTCCGTTGCAATGAAGTGGAGCGCAGGAGTGGCGAGTTGTGTTGGAGGAGTGTATCCCATAACATGGCCCACGGAACGGGGGGGGGGGGCTGGGGGTCTTATCACTGTTGTAGCCCAACACTGTCATCCAGATGTCACTTGTAATACGTGGAATCATGCTTGATATTTATCCCCTGACTTTTTTTAATATTGAAGTTCTCCTACTGATCCATTCAATTCTGCCCTCCTCCATTCACCCCTATTTTTTTTATTTTTCATTTTAGTTATTTATTTATTTTTTTAATTTAATTTAATTTTATTTTATTTTATTATTATTTTTTTTTTTTTTTTTTTTTGGGGGGGGGTACTTGTCAGGTACAAGCAACCATTTAAGATAACGTGCGACATTATACTACCGTGACTATATTATTATGCTAGAGTGCATTGGGTTTGATACCTTTCCAACCTAGGCCTACCTCGCTCAATGAGGGAGGGGGTGGGGGCGTCTAGCGGGCATCCGGGCATCAGCCGCAATATAAAATGTCTGGCAGTGCATGGCCATTCATGATAGCGGGAGTTTTGCTGAACTTTTTCCTCTAGGTTTCATCCAGTTATTTATTCCCCACCCCCCCGCTAATCCAGCTCAATTTTGATAGTCCATCGAAAGGGTCCTTCTGATTACCCCCACCACACTGTTCGAGTCACACGTCCGTTTTTTTTTTTACATGAACAAAGCAAGAGAAATCAAAAGAAGACGGGAAGGGAATAAATGAACAAGGAAAACAATAGACGAAGAGAAAATTTTAATAGGACGATACAAAAAGTGGCAGAGGGAAAAATGCAGGGCTGCACCGACGTACCAATGCACATACAAAATGTGATTATTTTTTCTTGTGATTACTTGTTATTTATTCCCTTAAGGAAACCGAGTAAAACAATGAACATATATAAAACCAGAAACAGACATGCTTTCAGAAATATAGTCTTGCAGTAAACCTTTCTAAGGGCGCACTAATATCAAGTTTGTTAACACCTTAAATGATGTTGTTTCAATAAGTGGAAAATATAATGCATGATTTTTTTTTTAATGGAGGGGGGATTCAGAGTTTTATTGGAATTCCACGGTATTGATAAGCATAATGAAACGAATCTCAAGGGTGTAAACATGGAGGGCTTCAGCCCCATAGCCCCCCCCCCCTCACCTTTCCCGTTCTGCGGCCTCCGAATTTGGGAGGCGGGGGGGGGGGTAGGGGGTAGGGCTGTGAGCAAGTAGTAAGCTTTTGAGGTGGGCCTTCAGAGTCTTTTCCCCACCCCCAAAAGAAAAACAAACATAATAAATAAATGAAATAAGCTAGAACCCTTCGGGGGCGCCGGAAGTAAAAAAAAAAAAGGGGGGGGGGGTTAGAATGATGAAGCCTCACCTTTTAGAGTACTAGAAAGCTGATCGCATAAGCTTGATTGTCGTGGAGTGGGGGCAAAAATCCTTCCCCCGATAAATGGAAGCAAGCATCTGCTACATTGCGTCTATAAATACATGAGGGAGGATGGTGTCCGTGTGAGAAAATTTTGGTGAAAGTTTGCATTTTAGAGCACTAATAAGCTTATTAAGCCTATACATCGTTGTAATGGAAAATTATTACATGCAATTTTCCTTTTCTGTTTTCTTGCGAGGGGGCCCATCATTGGGGAAGGGAGGGGAAATCGTTTTTGCCCCCAAACTCGAGGGCAAGAGGGCTATCATGCAAGTACAAAATACAAATTTCTTTTCTCATTTTCTTCTTTTTTAGTGATTGCCTGTCCGATCTTCTATTGTGAAAACAAAGGAAACGGTTACCTTTCCCTCATTTTTTTAGTTTATGCAAAAGTGAAGATAACAGACCACAAACCGCAGCATACATGTTTTGAAAAAAGGCTTGAAACGAAATAGGACGCCCTAATATCAAGTTGGTTAGGCCTGTAAACGATGTTGGTATACGTGGAAAGACACGCATAATAATTATTAGTTCACGGGCCACAGAGCGTTCGAAAAGTGGGGGCAGGAGGTTGAGCATGAGTAAGAGCATAATATGTTATTATTAATATAAGCAAAGGGGAGTGTGTGTGCGTGTATGTGTGTGGAGGGGAAGCCTGCAATCCCTAGCTAGATCACCCCCCCCCCCCCCCCGGTTCAGCGACCCCTGAACTTGATCATGATAGAGCCATCCATTTTCATAACAAAGAGGGGAATCCTGATAATCGGGATTTGACTTCCCAAACTCTCATATCCTACATCCCCTATGTAGAAAAAAAGAAGCGGTCTCATTAAAAAAAAAAAAAAAAAAAAAAAAAAAAAAAAAAAAAAAAAAAAAAAGCCTGGAATTAGACCATTTCAAAGAAGACGTGACGTATTGAGCAAAGCACACGTAATTGAACAGACGTGACGTGACGTAAGGTCACGACAGAGTACACGAAATTGGGTACACGTCACGTAACGAGTAGACGTGACGTACCGTTTGGTTTTACGTGACGTCTACTGGGTACGCGTACTAGTAGACGTAGGTAGACCCCGATGGCTTGCCATAACATGTACATATACCGTACGGTGTTTTCCATAATTTGGTCGCAAGAGAGCTAGACTCCGCTCGCGGTCGCAGCCGTTTAGCTAAACTTCGTTTCCAGCCGTTTTGAACCATTTAAATAATGGTTGCCGATAAAACAGCGGGAATAGCACATGGGAAAAAAGCGGAAATAGAGCATGGAAAAAAAAGCGGAAATTGAAATCTGCGAGAAGAATAAAAAAAGCGGATTTCCGCTAAAAAGCGGAGATTTCACAGCCCTCTTAGAGTATATAATAACATCAAGCAGATCGCATAAAGTATAAATATAGCGATGTAATCCTAAAGAAAATGACAGGGTTAATATACAAATTGAAAGATCATTCGACATTCTTCAAAATGAATTTGCTGTTGTCATTTTCATTGCATCGCTGTAAATAATGCACAACTCAAGGAATTCAGCAATAGAAAACAAGTCAAAAAATGTTTGCTCGCTCCCACACAAATCGTTAGACCATTATACACAACTGCTGATTGGGGAAGCTGAAGTAGTGTTCCAGAACCACAATAAAAAGGAAGAAGGTGATGCTTGATAGTAATTATATTAATTAGATTGTAGGGTAATACCAATATCACAAAATGGTCCTTTTTTCACTTTATGTTCACCCCTTGTAGGTGCCCCTTTTTCCTTTAAAAGTGCCCTTGTTTGCTGGTGCCCCCCCCCCACACACACACACTTTGAAAGACACTCCGCCGCCCCTGAACAGTATCAAGAAGTACTATCATAGCGGAGTTCAACCTACCAGATCTGGTGTTTCAGCTATGGATCTGAAGGAGTAAGTCATGCTGTCTTCTGAAGATGGTGCCTTTGAATATGATTGCTCAGAGCTTGAACCCCATGAAGATCTCGGGGCCTGATGTAACAAGGTAACAAAAGATATTCAAGGCAGGAGGAAATTAATACTAGCAGCCTACAATAAGATAGGCTAAGAAGAGCTCGATTTGATTTCAGATTAAACTAAGCCCACGAAGTACTTAATTTTCTTGATGGTTACTTGAACCTTGACTTTGTCGTTATAAAGTTTTGCGTTCATGTCCCGAGAATAGTAGCCTCAGTCAACAATGCCAGTCGATCCTCCATTAGGTCCAACCTGACCGTTATTATTTCCTACTAAAAAATTGTTTCATTGACATACCATGATCACTTGCAAGAAATTGGCCCTTTATACTATCAAAAAGGATTTCTACCTACCGGTTCTCTTGGTTCGACTATGGAGCTGAAGCTAAAGGAGGACCATGGGTTGTCTTTAGGTGCTAGTACCTTTGGGGTTGTTTGGATGGTGCTTGAACTTGAGGCCTGGTGTAATAGGGTGTTCAGAAGATATTAATAGAAGGAGGAAATTAATAGTCTAGCAAAATTATATATGGCAGGTTAGTAGAGCTTGGGATTTGACTTCAAATGAAGCTAACATTTATTTGTCTCACTCAGCCCACGAAGTACTTAATTTTCTTGATGATTACCTGAACCTTGACTTTGTCCTTCTGTAGTTTTGCGTTCATTTTCTGGTAACATTGGCTTCAAAATTGCCAGTCGATCCTCCATTAGGTCCAACCTGACAACATTCTTTCCTACTAAAAATTTGTTGCATATCATGATCACTTTCAAGAAAGTGGCCCTACTATCAAAAAGGATTTCTACCTACCGGTTCTCTTGGTTCGACTATGGAGCTGAAGCTAAAGGAGGACCATGGGTTGTCTTTAGGTGCTAGTACCTTTGGGGTTGTTTGGATGGTGCTTGAACTTGAGGCCTGGTGTAATAGGGTGTTCAGAAGATATTAACAGAAGGAGGAAATTAATAGTCCAGCAATATTAAATATGGCAGGTTAGTAGAGCTTGGGATTTGACTTCAAATGAAGCTAACATTTATTTGTCCCACTCAGCCCACGAAGTACTTAATTTTCTTGATGATTACCTGAACTTTGACTTTGTCCTTCTGTAGTTTTGCGTTCATTTTCTGGTAACATTGGCTTCAACATTGCCAGTCGATCCTCCATTAGGTCCAACCTGACAACATTCTTTCCTACTAAAAATTTGTTGCATATCATGATCACTTTCAAGGAAGTGGCCCTACTATCAAAAAGGATTTCTACCTACCGGTTCTCTTGGTTCGACTATGGAGCTGAAGCTAAAGGAGGACCATGGGTTGTCTTTAGGTGCTAGTACCTTTGGGGTTGTTTGGATGGTGCTTGAACTTGAGGCCTGGTGCAATAGGGTGTTCAGAAGATATTAATAGAAGGAGGAAATTAATAATCCAGCAATATTAAATATGGCAGGTTAGTAGAGCTTGGGATTTGACTTCAAATGAAGCTAACATTTATTTGTCCCACTCAGCTCACGAAGTACTTAATTTTCTTGATGATTACCTGAACCATGACTAGACTGAACCATGTTTACTCTGGGCGCGATAATCCCTAAATACGCCACTGGTATGGTAAGAGCGGTCAGCATATCGGCTTGTGGACACACATATATATATTATGAGAAATGAAAATGAGAGAATAATGGTAGCGTAGCTTAAATCAAAGTTCCCCAGAGCTGTCCTCCCTTTTTGAAATTTTTGCAAAGGTTGAAAAAAAGTCTCCTCCTGGAATCGAACCCGGGTCGTTGGCTTAGAACGCCAATGCCTTAACCACTAGACCACGGAGACGGGTCAGTGATTTCGGCGACACCAGATTCAATTGACCGACAGATCGACAAATTATTTTCATGAAAGTTGCCAAAGCTGTTGTATATGTTATTTCCTTACAATTGTTTATTTCTAATGTATACAATGTATCTCAAAGCATTCGCTTGGATCCAGCTGAGGCATGCGATTTGTCTTTGTTCAAAACTCACCTGCCCCCGACAAAGGAATTAATTAATAAGGTTGAAGATTTGTCAGTGTGTCGGTCAATTGAATCTGGTGTCGCCGAAATCACTGGCCCGTCTCCGTGGTCTAGTGGTTAAGGCATTGGCATTCTAAGCCAACGACCCGGGTTCGTTTTCCGGCGGAGACATTTTTTTCAACCTTTGCAATAATTTCAAAAAGGGAGGACAGCTCTGGGGAAGTTTGATTTAAACTACGCAACCATTATTCTCTCATTTTCATTTCTCACAATTACAAAATTATTCACCACGAGAGTTGCCAAAAGCTGTTATATATGTCATTTCCTTACAATTATGGGAGTCATGATCGCGACGCACATCAACAAACAGGTTAGTTTGAAATCCGTCTGGCCAGGGGCAGTCGCACATTTGTGTGGCTGTCTTCAGAAACGGATTTTTCTTAACATCCTTGTCGCATCCTGGTCACTGATGAAGAGTGCGACTTACTAACTTGTTTTTTTTTTGTTTTGTTTTGTTTGTTTGTTGTTTTTTTTTAATGCTCTCCGCCTGCCGGATTGGAGAGATCATCTGCCAATTTTCGGTTTTGTTACATATAATATAACTAGTGCATGGTTTATCATGCACTATACTGGATTATGTGCACGACAAATACTAAATAATTTTATCCCGAGTGCAGTTTTGTTTCACCGAGGCCGCAGGCCGAGGTGAAATAGACCTGCACGAGGGGTAATTTAGTATAGGTTTTCCCGGTCAATTTCATAATTTTGTCATTCAAGTTCATATTCCGAGCATTCAATTTCACGCATTTCACGCTCCCAGCACTGAATCGGCTTTCAAATTCATAATCCGGTCATTCAGATTCACTATCCAAGCAATCAATTGTTCATTTGCGTCATTCAGATTTAAAATAGGAGCATGCATTTTGAGCAATGAGCATTCAAATTCATTTCAAGCCGGCGACGGAATCTCGTTGGTCATTCATATTCGTGAAAAGGCAACCATGTTCCAAATAGGTGCATTCAATTTAAAAGAATTATTGCATTTAGTTAGCTTGGGGTCTATGTGGGTCTTTTTTTTACTTAGTTTTGAATAAACTGGGCTTCATTATCATGCTTTATATAGTCCAATATCTTAAAGCTCACAGACAGTCTCGGTAGCAAAAAAAATACTGGCAAGAAACTTATCTAACATAGTCACATACTATATATTCTCCTTTTATCATAAGACACATGTACGAGATTATTTTAACATTCCATTTACGATTTCGAACAAATTTTAGTGTAAATATCTGTATGAAACTCTTGGTAACGGCTTTTCACTGCCTCACGCTAAGACCATATCCACCCGAAGCAAAGAGTATAAATACGAAGAGTGCTCAGTCCCGAAATAAAGCACGCGTATATATTGTGGTACATGTCGATCGGCCCAGAGAGAAAGGTTATAGTCTTTATCAAGATGTTTGTATTTCTTATTTTCTTTATTTTTTCATTTTGTTTTGGTACAACGCTTTTGGTAAAGCCGTATAGGCAATAATATTGATGAGGGGGGGGGGGGGGGGGGCGTGGTCCAAACATGTTCCCCAATGTTAAGCTCTGTATGAGCAAACACTGCGATATCTGACGGGAATGTCGAGAAAAGTAATTTTAAAAAGTAATAATAATAAAATCCAATTTCATTTCATATCATGACTATTTCAAATTAAAAGGATTATATAGACCTATAATGTAAATTTATTGGCCTTATTCTGTGAAAAGTCAAGACAGAAAAGGCTTATATAAATATAAAGATTAATTAAGAGTGGCCTAAAACGTAAATAAAACCGGAACGAGCACCATTAGTTTGGGAGCCCATGAGGCTAACAATGTCGGTCTATTAACCCTCCGAGAAAACTTGTAAAAAGGCCCACCCCGCAAGACTGACGTGACAGTCTCATGGACCGGTGGCGGATTTAGGGGGGGGGGCGCAATCCTGGCCCGTGCCCCCATCTTTTGAAAGAAACTTATACATCATTTTGCCCCCTTTTAGAACTGATAACTTATCATTTATTTTTTATTTTTTTATTTTTTGCTTGTCAGAGAATTATGGAGGAATACTGGATCCCATAAAATCTGATAACCACCCACTCAGCGACTTTTGGAGGGCTTGCGAGAAGATAAAAATACGAATCTCCCTCCAAGCAGTTCCCCCGAAGTTGACAGCCCTGCATTTGTGTGCCCCCATCCCCCCCCCCTTTTTTTTTTTACTACATCCTGTATTCGCCCCTGTCATGGACTGTCAGTGTCAGACTTATTTGGTTCAGAAGCCCCCTCCAACTACATTGTCGGTCTCTCGGGGCTGTCGGTCTCGTTGGCTGAAGCCAAACTAAACGGCGATTAGCAAACAAAAAAACTTTGATGAGCCAAGTTTGAGGCAAGCAGACAGAGTTCCATCGGCAACGTCACATACCTCGATGGGGATCGCAGAGGGGTAGACCCTAGCCATGCAGCTAGGGCTATATAGACACTTTCTCGGTCACTATTCAGCTCAGCTATTCTGCTTGCATAATCTAACATCTGTCATTTGGCTAGGCGTAATTTGGTGATAGAGCATTGATTATATGAATTTATAAATTTTACACATTGAATTTTTCCTCTGGTCCGTTAGAAATATAATACTGACTCAATAATATAGTTAGAGTTTCTTCTTATCGGCTGGGCTGCGCTTGCCTTCGGGCGGACATACATCGTCTGCTAGCGTAAGATTTCATTGGATGTGGATCTCACGTGATGGACTACACGCCTATGTACACGCCCACCTCACGTCATCAATAACAACATACGGTTGAACGTGTGTAATACGACAACTTTTTTTTTTTTGGTCAAAAGCATGCATATTCCCGTTTATTCATGCGGGGTCTACTGGACTCATCGAGCCTTAAATATACCTTTTCAGAGCTTTAAATTTCATGTAAATCACATTTTTCATAATTTCAAATATATACTAGATGAATTAAAATCATTTCAAAATTCCTGTTTTCATGTGTTAACCTATGGCAGCTTGAAGGCCAAAAGCATGCATATTCCCGTTTATTCATGCGGGGTCTACTGGACTCATCGAGCCTTAAATATACCTTTTCAGAGCTTTAAATTTCATGTAAATCACATTTTTCATAATTTCAAATATATACTAGATGAATTAAAATCATTTCAAAATTCCTGTTTTCATGTGTTAACCTATGGCAGCTGGAAGGCCAAAAGCATGCATATTCCCGTTTATTCATGCGGGGTCTACTGGACTCTTTGAGCCTTAACTATACCTTTTCAGAGCTTTAGATTTCATGTAAATCACATTTCTTATATTTTCAAATAAAAACAAAGGGATTTATAATCATCCTAATATTCCTTGTTTTCGCGTGTAAACCTATGGCAGCCGAAACTTTTTTTGTCAAAAGCATGCATATTCCCGTTTATATATGCGGGGTCTATTGGACTCATCGAACCATAATTATATCTTTTCAGAGCTTTAAATTTTATGGAAATCACATTTTTTGTATTTTCAAATAAAAACTGTGGGAATTCATCCTAAAATTCCTTGTTTTCGCGTGTAAACCTATGGCAGGCGAGACTTTTTTTGGGTCAAAAGCTTGCATATTCCCGTTTATTTATGCGGGGTCTATTGGACTCATCGAGCCTTAATTATACTTTTTCAGAGATTTAAATTTCATGTAAATCATATTTTTCGTAATTTCAAATAAATATTATGGGAATTTAAATCATTTCAAAATCCCTGTTTTTGCGTGTTAACCTAGGGCAGCTGGAAGGCCAAAAGCATGCATATTCCCGTTTATTTATGCATGCGATGTCTCTTCCACTTTTTGAGCCTTCATTAAGCTTTTTCAGAGTCTCAAATTACATGTAAGCCAAATTTACAATAAATTCAAGGTAATACTAGGGGAGCTATAATCATTCTTAAATTCCCTGTTTTCACGTGTTAACCCTATGGCAGATGACTCTGTCAAAAAGCAGGCATGATCCCGGAGATTCATAATGGCATTTATTGACAATAAAGGTTCACGAAATGTTTTTTTAACTATCCATCCATTCTCTCGTGCAAAAATCAGACTTAAAAAAGATAGAGTAAGATATGAAATATCAAGAAAAAAATGTGACATCTTTTCACGTGTTATACCTATGGCGGACGTATTTCCCCCCGAGTCTTTTTAACACAGCAATTTACGCCTGCCAAATGTACTACGGAAGTAGGTGAGAGTGTTATACCTATGGCGAACGTATTCCCCCCCCCCCCCCCCGAGTCTTTTTAACACAGCAATTTACGCCTGCCAAATGTACTACGGAAGTAGGTGAGAGTAATCTGTCTTGATACTATTAAAAGTCTTTGCCCGAAGGTTCCCCGCACAATAAACCCAGCGTATTCTATAACACACGGCAATCCCCATGTGCGTTTGTGTGTGGCCGTTGTTTGAATTTACATCCCCTCTTTTTTGGGCCAGGGATTTTTATTACTTTTCACCTTTCATTCGATAAACACTTCACTTGAGGAGGAAAAAACTTCACAGCATCTTAGTTATGTTAGTACCCTGCTATTTATTAAGTAAAATCAAAGAAATCTCACGAAAAGATTTTGAGAGCTTCCCAAAACTATCTCTTACCTTTAAAGGATAATGCAATAAATGTTTTCGTTGAAACTGATAACATGAACATTATAAACATATTATTTGTTGTTTATTGATATCTTATTGGCTTCCACTTGTGAGATTGTGAGATCATGTTGTTTATCAGTTGGTCTTTGAATTGACGCATTGTGTGGTTAGTGTTGGGGTGTTGTCTTTTTTATGAGTGGTGTCATCAAGGAGTATAATTAGAAATGTCGTTGTGTTGTTTGGATGCACTGCTGACTGACTGAACCTTATCATTAAATTTCTTGAAATGAAAAAAAGTATTGAAGAATACATGGACATATACAAGAGCATGATATATTGAAGAATGCATGAACATATAAGGACATGATATCATTGTAAGGAGATACAACTTCAGAACAATATAGAACCTTTAAAAAAATAAGCATACTACATAGAAGACTATCATGCCTATGAAAATAAGATTTTGCGTGTGTATGTGTTAGGGAAGGGGTGTGCGAGTGGATTGTGTATGTGTGCTCGTTTTATCAGAAACAACCAACGCTCGTCCCCCGCTCCCCCTCATAACCCCCTTCTTCAAAAATCTATCTTATCTTCTCCACTAAATTGAGTGAACGAAGTAGGAAATTGATCCCCTGAAAATGAAATTGAAAGCCCAAAACAGGCTCATCGTGATTATTGCGTGAATTTGAATGCACGAGTATAGGAAATGTAATGCTCGCATTTGGAAATTGAACGCACATGTGTGATTTTGATTTTACGGAAAGAACATAAGAGCGCCCATAATATAAATGAAATTGATCGATCGGATTCTGAATTTGCCTGGGGGGCCACTCAGGTATATTGGTGTACACATGCGTGTCCATGGATTTAAAAAATGCCCCCTAAAAAAGTTTCATACTTTGGTGAAAAGACACCCCTTAACAAGGATTTCGCGTGCTTTTTTTTCGTAAAAATTACCCCTTAACGAGGATTTCGCGTGTTTTTTTCATAAAAATTACCCCCCCCCCCCCTAAACAGGTTTGATTGAAATATTACCCCCTAAACGCGTTTGGCCGCATTCCGTTCAGCAACCCCTTTTTGTTGAAAATCGGCGTTTTCGGACCCCTTAACACGTAACGCGCGTTACGCGTCCTGGATGAAAAAAAGACCCCTTTTTACGCGTTTTTTGGACGCGCATGTGTACATCAATATACCTGAGTGCCCCCCCCCCCCCCCCGGGTGAATTTGAATGCCTGAATATTTTCGCGGGCGTGCGCTGTGTGAATTTGAATGCACGTTCATGAATTGGAATTGAAAAGGTATGAAATTGACTAGGAAAACCTATATTTGGAGTCCATATAGTCCAGTAATGGTTCATAAATAGAACATGCACTAATTGTTATAGTAAATAGACCACTAGATCTACCGTGCGTCTCAAAAAAAACTTTACACTTTTGAAATGGCTGCCAAATAAAAAAATATATGATTCTGGGGGAAAGGTTTATATGTATGGATAGCTCATGGATTCAACTTTCATTTGACACCAAAAAGTCCGAAAATAATTCATGCTTGGGTGAGCACTGCTCACTTTTGTAGAGGGTATGAAAATTAGGTTGCGCAGGAATTAGCCTTCCAATTTGTGAGAGGTGAGTCCTTTGGAGCTTACAAAATTGAGGGGGATTTGATAAATTCATGATCAATTGCGATCAGTTTGGGTTTGCTGAGTGAATTTTATGGTTTATTAAATCAAAATTTTATGCATGAGTGAACAGAAATTGCATTTATTATTGTAGCGTTGTAACTTTCCCTGCTAGACTCAGTGGTGTTCATGGGAGTCAGGATGAGGTGATGTTACATGTTGCAGGGGAGGTGAGATAGGTTAGGACTTTGTTGGGTGGATGGGATAAGGGTCAAGAGGACATTATGCCCCCCCCCCCCTCTCTCTGGGAGCTGTGCTCACCCAAGCATGAATTATTTTCGGACTTTTTGGTGTCATATGAAAGTTGAGTCTATGAGCTTTCCATACATATAAAGCTTTCCCCCCAGAATCATATATTTTTTATTTGGCAGCCATTTCAAAAGTGTAAAGTTTTTTTTTTGAGACGCACGGTATAACTGTCATTGTGTATTAGACCCGCATTCTCCGTGCAAAAATCAAAGTTATAATGCTCGATCGTGCACCATAACAAAATTTTTGCACGTCACGTGATGCGAATCTAACCAATCACAGCGCATATTATAAAGACACTATTTTACTATATATATATATGTATATATATATATATATATATATATATATATATATTTATATATATTTATTTATATATATATATACAGTGGCGTATCTAAGGAGGGCAGAGGGGGCACGTGCCCCGGGAGGCACTTGAAGGGGGGCGCAAAAAAGGTAAAAGAGAGAAAGAAAAGGGAGAGAAATACAAGAAATTTTATGGTATTTCAGGGTTATTTGCGCCCCAGTGAAGGACATAATACGTAAGAAATGGTGTTTTATAGGGTTTGAAATGCGAAAATTTTCTTAAGCTCGGTCGCTTTGCTCCCTCGCATAATTATGTTCAAGATCTAGTTATTTCGCGCCCCAAATGGCGTTTTTAAAGTGTTAACCATTAATTGACTCTAGTTGCTTTGCCCCCCCCCCCCCTCCCCCTTGCATAGGCCTAAGGCAGGAGCTTGTTAAATTTTGCTAGGTCGCTGTATTCCCTTGGATTTTTTTTTTTTTTTTTTTTTTTTGTAAAGGTAAAAATACATAAGAAATTTCACTTTGAGAGGTGAAAAGGAAAAAAAAAATCTACCGCTCGGTCTCGTTGCTCCCTTGCTTATACAATAACTCATCAAATTTAGGCTAACAACCCCGGGTTGTGTATCAAAACGCTCATTAATCTGAGTTTGGGCATGGGGGGGGGGGGGGCGCAGATTTGATAGTTTGCTCCGGGCGCCAGAATACCTAGATACGCCACTATATATATATACATATATATATATATATACATATATATATATATATATATATATATATATATATATATACTTGTGTGTGTAGGTAAGCAAGGCAGATGGAGGGGGGGGGGGGGGTAATCTCACCTAAATTCCTGAGCCTCATCCCCATCCGCCTACGAACTGTCTAAATTTTCTTCAAATTCTGTATCCTTGTCCACAGGCACATTGGTTTATGTTCCTTAATTGTCTTCAACACTGCTATGAGTGGGTAGCCTACTCCTCTCTCTCTCTCTCTCTCTTAAAAAAAGAGTGAATTTTCACTCTACTTTCATTCTCTCGGGAGTCACGTCAGTGATCGCTCGTTTAGGAGTGAATATCGAATGCTCTCTAAAGAGAAGAGTGAATTTTCACTCTGTATTTTCAGTCTATTTTCACTCCCCCGGGATGTGATGGGATGATATCATTCGATTTTTTTATTTATTTTTTTTTTTAGGGGGAAGGGGGAGGGAAAAGAAAGAAAGTGTATCAATGCTATCCAGTCATGCCAAGCGAACACCATCCTGAAAACTTGCAACTCCAAGAAAAATATTACAATCAAACAATATCAAGAAGCACTATCAGAGGATTTCAACCTCCCGGATCTGGTGTTTCAGCTATGCCTAAAGGAGTACCAGTCATGCTGTCTTCTGAAGATAGTGCCTTTGAAGGTGATTGCTCAAAGCTTGAAATCCATGAAGGTCTCGGGGCCTGATGTAACAAGGTAAGAAAAGGTATTCAAGACAGGAGGAAATTAATACTAGTACAATAAGGCAGGCTAAAGAGAGCTCGGGATTCTATTTCAAATGAAACCAAGCCCATGAAGTACTTAATTTTCTTGATGGTTTAACTGAACTTCGACTTTGTCCTTAATGAAGTTTTGCGTTCATGTCCCGAGAACAGTAGCCTCATCATTGCCAGTCGATCCTCCATTAGGTCCAACCTGACAACATTCTTTCCTACTAAAAATTGGTTGTATACCATGATCATTTTCAAGAAAGTGGCCCTACTATCAAAAAGGATTTCTACCTACTGGTTCTCTTGGTTCAACTATGGAGCTGAAGCTAACGGAGGACCATGGGTTGTCTTTAGGTGCTAGTACCTTTGGGGTTGTTTGGATGGTGCTTGAACTTGAGGCCTAGTGTAATAGGGTGTTCAAAAGATATTAATAGAAGGAGGAAATTAATAGTCTAGCAATATTAAATATGGCAGGTTAGTAGAGCTTGGGATTTGACTTCAAATGAAGCTAACATTTATTTGTCCCACTCAGCCCACGAAGTACTTGATTTTCTTGATGATTACCTGAACCTTGACTTTGTCCTTATGTAGTTTTGCGTTCATTTTCTGGTAACATTGTCTTCAACATTACCAGTCAGTCCTCCATTATAGTTCCAACCTGACACCATTCTTTGTTACTGAAAACTTGTTATACCATGAATACCAATAAGAAATACTTCCTAAAACGGATTTATGCCTACCAGTTCTAATGTTTCAACTATGGAGCTAACGGAGGACCATGAGTTGTCTTCAGGCGCTAGTACCGGTGCCTTTGGGCTTGTTTGGAAGATGCTTGAAATCCAAGAAGATATTGAGGCCTGGTGTAATAGGGTAATATATGATATTAAAGGAAGGAGAAAATTGATAGTCTTGTAATAAATATAGCAGGTTAGTAGAGCTTGGGATTTGATTTCATATGAAGTTAACATTTATTTGTCCTACTCAGCGCACGAAGTACTTATAATTTTCTTGATGATTACCTGAACCTTGACTTTGTCCTTATGCAGTTTTGCGTTCAATTTCTGGTAATATTGGCTTCAACATTACCAGTCGATTTGGGCATTATGTACATAATTATGTACGTGATTTTAAAGTAAAAATAGGCCGGGTTCAAACTTATATTTTTTTTTGTAAAGGTAAAATACATAAGAAATTTCACTTTGAGAGGTGAAAAGGAAAAAAAAATCTACCGCTCGGTCTCGTTGCTCCCTCGCTTATACAATAACTCATCAAATTTGGGCTAACAACCCCGGGTTGTGTATCAAAACGCTCATTAATCTGCGTTTGGGCATGGGGGGGGGGGGCGCAGATTTGATAGTTTGCTCCGGGCGCCAGAATACCTAGATACGCCACTATATATATATATATATATATATATATATATATATATATATATATATATATACATATATATATATATATATATATATATATATATATATATACTATATACATATATATATATATATATATATATATATACATGTGTGTGTAGGTAAGCAAGGCAACGGAGGGGGGGGGGGGTAATCTCACCTAAATTCCTGAGCCTCATCCCCATCCGCCTACGAACTGTCTAAATTTTCTTCAAATTCTGTATCCTTGTCCACAGGCACATTGGTTTATGTTCCTTAATTGTCTTCAACACTGCTATGAGTGGGTAGCCTACTCTACTCTCTCTCTCTCTCTCTCTCTCTCTTAAAAAAGAGTGAATTTTTACTCTATTTTCATTCTCTCGGGAGTCACGTCAGTGATCGCTCGTTTAGGAGTGAATATCGAATGCTCTCTGAAGAGAAGAGTGAATTTTCACTCTGTATATTCAGTCTATTTTCACTCCCCCGGGATGTGATGGGATGATATCATTCGATTTTTTAATTTATTTATTTTTTTAGGAGGAAGGGGGAGGGGAAAGAAAGAAAGAAAGTGTATCAATGCTATCCAGTCATGCCAAGCGAACACCATCCTGAAAACTTGCAACTCCAAGAAAAAAAATTACAATCAAACAATATCAAGAAGCACTATCAGAGGATTTCAACCTCCCGGATCTGGTGTTTCAGCTATGCCTAAAGGAGTACCAGTCATACTGTCTTCTGAAGATAGTGCCTTTGAAGGTGATTGCTCAAAGCTTGAAATCCATGAAGGTCTCGGGGCCTGATGTAACAAGGTAAGAAAAGGTATTCAAGGCAGGAGGAAATTAATACTAGTACAATAAGGCAGGCTAAAGAGAGCTCGGGATTCTATTGCAAATGAAACCAAGCCCATGAAGTACTTAATTTTCTTGATGGTTTAACTGAACTTCGACTTTGTCCTTAATGAAGTTTTGCGTTCATGTCCCGAGAACAGTAGCCTCATCATTGCCAGTCGATCCTCCATTAGGTCCAACCTGACAACATTCTTTCCTACTAAAAATTTGTTGCATACCATGATCACTTTCAAGAAAGTTGCCCTACTATCTAAAAGGATTTCTACCTACCGGTTCTCTTGGTTCAACTATGGAGCTGAAGCTAACGGAGGACCATGGGTTGTATTTAGGTGCTAGTACCTTTGGGGTTGTTTGGATGGTGCTTGAACTTGAGGCCTAGTGTAATAGGGTGTTCAAAAGATATTAATAGAAGGAGGAAATTAATAGTCCAGCAATATTAAATATGGCAGGTTAGTAGAGCTTGGGATTTGACTTCAAATGAAGCTAACATTTATTTGTCCCACTCAGCCCACGAAGTACTTAATTTTCTTGATGATTACCTGAACCTTGACTTTGTCCTTATGTAGTTTTGTGGGGGGTGGGTGGGAGTAGAACATCATTCTATTAC
This sequence comes from Heliocidaris tuberculata, assembly GCA_025618425.1. Taxonomy (NCBI): domain Eukaryota; kingdom Metazoa; phylum Echinodermata; class Echinoidea; order Camarodonta; family Echinometridae; genus Heliocidaris; species Heliocidaris tuberculata. The sequence goes on from CM046838.1 coordinate 43,446,943, forward strand.
AACCAAATCATGGTTTTGTTTGTCAGCATAGCCGAGAATATACATACATACGAAAGACCATTAGTGCCACGGAGAAAAAACAAACACTATTTCTTCTAATCTGTATATACAGATTATAATCTGTATAGGCCTATACAGATTACGGTATTTTGTATGATTATACAGATTATAATCTGTATATACAGATTACGGTATTTGGTATATACAGATCATAATCTGTATATACAGATTACCGTAATCTTTATATACCGATTATAATCTGTATATACAGAATACCGTAGTCTGTATACTGTAATCTGTATAGGCCTATACAGATTATAATCTGTTTATACAAAATACCGTAATCTGTATATACAGATTAGCATATTAATAGAAATAGCTTTTTTTTCTCCGTGGCACTAATGGTCTTTCATAGAAATTAATACATTTTTCACAATTGAATAGCTTATTAATGAAATGACCAATTGACACCAAATTGCACCTCAAGAAAATTATTATACTCAAAACTACATCATGTAAATTTGAAATGAATTGAATAAAACACATTTTAGTTATCATATTCATCAGAAGGTAAGAAAATGGTTTTCCTTTACATACAGAGCATTTTGGGGGGCAAAGTGTTGTCAAAGGGCACTTTAGGGGGCAAAGTGTTGTCAAAGGGCACTTTAGGGTTTCCATTTCAGTGGGTCTGACACCCCCTTCCCGATGGATAAATTTGTCATTTTTTTACATTCTAGGAATGAACATCCATAGCTCTTCCTTCTGACAAAATTTGGTCCCTGGGCTTTAATGGAAAAATTTACCCCAATTTTTAGGGGGCGTCGGACACCCTATCCCGTCGGAAATTTTTGTCAGTTTGGGTTTTTTTGTAATGTCCAGTCATAATACTTACTACTGACAAAGTTCGGTGCATGGGGAAGATGGGGTGAAATCGACCCGACTTTGGAGGGCTCTGGGGGCTAAACCCGACGGCTATGGTCAGGCTGACAACCTTTTTGTCAATAACTTAGATGGTCTAAATAACTTTATGGGGTCAAATCTTACGGGTAAAATGGGGTGACTATTTCGGGACAGGCTCCCAGACTATATCTTCTACATGCTTAATTTGAAATATATTAGACTCGAATAGTTTTCTGTTAAAGAATGTTTTCCGGCCAAATTCGATTAAAGTATTATTAAAAATCATTTCCTGAGTCACTAGCATAGGCGCCGGAAGTGGGGGGGGGGGGGCGGTCTCCCCCCAAACGAAAAAGTGGGGGGGGGGCAAAATGCATTTTCGCCCCCCCCCCCAAAAAAAGCCCCCCCCCCTTAAAAAAAAAAAAAATCAGTAGTAAAGGTGTAAAAATCGTGTGTATATTAAAAGCTTGATTGCTTTATTACGTAATTGTGAGCCTTTGTATTCATTTTTCGTGCATGGAGATCACTGAAGACAGATAAAGCATTCAAACTTTTAACTTTAACGTAGTGGAGGTTTTGTATTAGACGTGTTCAATAGCGAAATATTCTGAAAGGTATGTACGTGCGTCTGTATTGTTGTGAGAGGGTGGGAAAGCGTGTGTGTTTTTTTAGGGGTGAGAAGACATGAGCCCTTGAAAGGTGAGCCCCCTTGAATGTTTGCCCCCCCCCCCCAATCGCAAACTGCTTCCAGCGCGCCTGGTCACTAGTGATAATTCTGTTTTCTCTTAAGTCATGCCAAATATTCAAATATTCTAAGTACAGTGGAGGCGCCTGAATATGAATATTTTTTTCATATCATAATCACATAAACATGTAAATCTTCCTCCGATTGACTCAAATAATTATATAGTCAAAATATTTTTCCATTTCATATTATTGTCTCCATAAATTAGTCTCTCAATCCACATTATTCTTTATGGCTTAATCATATCTCTAAAATTCATCACTTTCAAACTTCCATGGTTATAATTCAGATAAAGGATATTTCTTTTAATCTTATCATGCCCTCTCCTTATGAAATAAAAACAATTTTTTTCAACTTCTTAATAAACCCAAGTTGGTACCAACAATACAGAAGAGACATATATAAATTTAGATTAGGCAAATACTTTCAACAATTGTATTTTACCAGTAAGGGTCAAATCGCACTGTTTACACCAGCCTAATAATCTTTGAGTTTACTTAATATTTCTTTCTAAGTCATATCCTCCTTAATATTTACGTTTACAGAGAAATAATATCCCATGTATTTTAACAACTTCTACCTGCTTTCCCAGTAAAAACGCATTTCTTATATTTTCACGAGGACCTAACATTCATACCTTTGTTTTATTTTTGATCACTTTTAATCCGGATGATCTCCAAAACGTATACACCTTTTCTATATTTTGTATTGATTTTGAATCTTTCAAAAGCATAGTCATATCATCTGCGTACATAGTTAACTTCACTTCAAGATGTCCTATATGTATTCCGTTTACATAATGTGTTTTATGAATTTCAAGTGCTAACCCTTCCATACCTAAAAGAAACAAATAGGGAGACAATTGATCCTCCTGACGTACTCCTCTCCCCACATCAAAGTAACCAGTGGAGTGCCCACCATTCATAACACAACTAACTGCTTTACAGTATAAGATATCAACCCACTTGAGGGCCAAAACCATACAAACTTAATATTTTCTTCAAAAAATTAACGCACACAACCACACACACACAACACCCACACACACACAACACCCACACACACTCACCCACACGCACACAGTTTCTTTCTTTCTCTCTCTCTCTCCCCCCCCCCCCCCCCCCCCCCTCTCTCTCTCTCTCTCTCTCTCTCATACACGCAAGCGCGAGCACATATTGAGCAAAATGACACTGTTTTTTTTTTTATAAAATCATTTTTAAATATAAAGTGCCCAACGGTTTTTGTGTTTCGGGTTTTGGGTTGTTGTTTTATTCCATGGGCATGATTTACATGTCTGTTTGCTCTATATCTTTAATTTGAACACAACATGTTTTGGACTTAGTGATTTATGAAGGGGAAAGATAGAGGATCCTCTGATCTCACTTTATAATCTCAGTTTATTTCCATTTCTTAAATGTTGGAATGAACACAACACACTAGGCATGTTTTGGAATTCACAATTTATCAAGGGGAAATATAGGGGATCCTCTGATCTCACTTTATAATCTCAGTTTATTTCCATTTCTTAAATGCTGAAATGGGAAAATGCAAAGTGATCTGTTTACTTTAGGCCAGTACTCTTTTTTCTTTCTTTCTTTCTTTCTTTCTTGTTTTCTTCTTCATTTTAGTATCTAATCATAATATTAGAACATGTACATATTTATAACATATGTATCCTAATTTTGTTCGGACCCTCAGGCGTAATGAGATTGAAACATGAGTCTTATATGTTTTCCAAAAGCTTATTTAAGTATTCATATAAGCTGAGATACCTGTTAATTATTTTGTGTATGGTAAACTTGTTTTAAAGGACCATCTCCATGATTAACAGGGGAAATGTCTCTGTGCTCAGATGCTATACTTCCTCAGTTCCATTTTGTGCTGTGTAGCAATTGCTATTATTCTTTCTTTTAAAAGGAATACCTATAGAAAACATGACTTTAAAATATTGATTTTTAAGCTGCTAAAAAGGTTTTAAAATATACATTTTCATCAATATTCAGTCAAATAAACTCCGATATTTATTCTTTCGAAACAAAAAGCATAAATCCATACAATATGATATCGAGGTACATGTAACCTTGCCATGATGCCTGTTTTATTAACAGAGGATCATATGGTAAAGAGTACAGAGACATTATGTATATCCAATCATAACTTTTTAAAAGTGAATAAATGTATTTCCTGGAATTAATGAGCTATTTTGGGGTTATGTTAACTGCAAATTCTTCATTGTGATTGTTATGAATGTGCATACACATATTTAATTCTAAAAACCGGAAATTCGTTGATGTAAAGTTTCATGGAGAATTACAATTATTATGACGGCTTGTTTTACAGACATGCTAGTTTCTTATGTGATACTGAAACAACTTAAATATGTATAGATTATTCATGAAAAAGTTAGCAATTCATAACAGAATGGTTTTTTCACCTGCCAATACGTTAAAATATCTGATTCAAAAGAATGATCATAAAACTGCCACAAAATAATTTTCTGCTTTTTATTCTCCTGCTGAAGTTCTTTTTTTTTTCCCTCCTTATCAACCACGTTTTATGATATAATCAGTAAATACTTTCTGAATTTTCATTCATTTATTACATCTCTATTGAAAGTGGAAGAGTACAAACTGATTTTCAGTACAGAGGATGTATTTTTCGCTCAATTCATTTATTTATTTTTTATTTTTCAACAAATTTTTGTGTGTATGTGCTTATTTTGTTGAACTATCAAGCTTAACGAGATTGAAGTGTTTTTCAATAGCTTATGTAACTATTTAAGTTGAGATAATCGTTTAGATTGTGTAAGGTAAATACTTTTGACAAGGCACAATAATTCTGGAGGATAAACTGAACAATCATTTTCTTGATTTACAGGCATGACAGGGAAAATGTCTCTATGCTCAGAGATAATACTTTTTCAACCCCCTTTGCTGTGTGGAGGATTGAATTGTCATATTATGCACTAAAAAGAACACTTATAAAAAACAAGACATCCAAAATATTGAAAATTCATATGTTTGAGCTGCTTAAAATGATCCAAAGTATGATATTCATCAATGTTCTTTCGAGAAAATTCCGATATTCAAAAGTTGTTCAGGAATTTGAAACATACAAGAAAATTCATAAATCCACATAACATAACATCTAGGTAACATATCATAATGTTTGTTTCAATACCACAATGAGAATCCTATGATAAAGAGTATTATAGAGACATGTTCCTACATTGTTGTAATTAATCAAAAATTGGAAAAGATTTCAAAGAAATTTGCTTGAATTGATTACGTATGTTTTTGAAATTTTGTGAAGTGCTGTTGTTGTTTTTTTTTTTATGGTTCCGTTATGCACATTTTTTCCCCCCAGAAATTCCAGGGATTTCTTTATGTAAAATTACATGGAGAATTTTCACCATATATCAGTACATGGTGATTTTACAAAGGCTTGCTGCGGGCCGTCGTGTGGTCGCGTTCGCGTCTCGTCGTCGCGTCGTCGAGTCGCGTTGCGCGACCTTTCGCGAGTTTTAGGCCCTGGATTCGCGGGGGGTGGGGTGTGGCGTTTGTGGGGTGCCCCCCTCTTGTTGACGAGGTGTCGGGTTCGAGGCGTGGATTTGCAATACTTTTTTTATATAGCGTGTCGGGTAGACTGGACCCGGCACTTCGCCGGTGGGGAGGGGGTGTTTTCGCGGTTGTTGCGCCCTACTCCTCGTGGGATTGGGGTTGGTGTTCGCGGTGTGCCGTGTGGCGTGGCGGCGTGGCGTGGGCGTGGTCGCGCGGTGGTTCGTAGCAGGCCTGTTTCAAAGATGGCGAAATGGTTTTATTGTATTGATACTTATCATACAACTAAGTACAAGAAATGAATCGTAATTTAGCACATATTTAGAAAATATTTCGAGGTAATTTCGCGCGGTGCTTTATAGCAAGTCTGTTTCAAAGATGGCGAAATGGTTTTATTGTGCTGGTAGGCCTACTTATCATACAACAAAATAATGTAGTATGACTCTAAGTACATGAAATGAATCGTAATTTAGCACGTATTTAGCACATATTTCGAGGCAGTTTTCAGAAAAGGGAAAATCTATGTCAATATCACCTTTATATCTAAATGAGTTCGGTAGTTTACTGATGTACTATTTTTTTATTTTTTTTTTACATTCAGGTCTATGAGATACAGATATGAGTTAAAGAGGTGCAGAATATGCATGTACATGTTGTTATCCGCAAAATAGCGTGTCCTCCCTCATTGATGTTGTCACCTGCCAATACGTTGGAATGTCTAACTCAAAAGGGGGTTTATACATTCATTGACAAGTTTTATGCCCTCTGCTAGAGTAAGTGAATGTGGCTATATGTAATTTAAACATCTGTTTTTACCCAATTATTCAGTATACAACAATTCAAATGCAACTGAATTGCATATGTATGCCAATATTTTTATTATTTATTTGTGGAAGGTCGTTTTTAGTGTCTATATAGGGTCATAGACTTTAAAACAACAGTCAGGCCTCCGTGAATTTTGAAAGGAGATGAAGTGGATCGTCTGATGTTACTTTGCAACTTGAAATAATGTTTTAAGGGATAAAATGCAAAATGGCCTCTCTTCTTTGTGAAAGAAAATACTTTTTTCTCTTTTTTTTTTATTTCATTTTTTCAACTTTGCCAAAGAAACATGTGAGAAATACAAATGCTTTTATCTCAGGTTTTCATCAAGAGGATTTTAGTGAGTCTTTCTGGTATAATTGTCGAGTGCGTTCTGGAATAGTCGTCCTTTTTCCTCTTACCAACAAAGCTGTGTGAGACAGAAACATGTCTTTATTAGGTTTTTCACAAAGGAGTTTTGGTTAGTTGTTCTGGTGGTGTTGTCTTCTTTTTTCTTTCTTCTCCTTTGGGGCGTTCCTTGGTTTTTTTTTTTTTTTTTTTTTTTTCAAATCGAGTCTCATGAGAAACATACATTTCTTTATATCACATTTTCATCAAAAGGATTTCTGATGCTTGTTCTCGTACTTGTCCCTTTCCTTTACCTTCGTCTTATGAGAAAGAAAAATCTTAATATCAGGCTTTCCAGTGGATTTTAGGTGTCGTTTTTTTTTTGTTTTTTTCTTTTTAATTGTTTTTGTTTTGTTAGTGCTGTTTTGAGAGTGTTGGCAGTGTGACAACATGAAATGATCAATTTACTATGTATTGTTTTATATCATATGTATTGAAAAAGTCATGTTATTTTTCTCTGCCCTCAAGCTTGGGCCGTGATGTTCATTGATGTTCATTGTTTACTCATTCTGTTGCAAGATCCTGATTACGAAAATATATGATTATTTGTATTTGTTGAATTTGTTTTTTGTAAATAAAGAACCCTGTGGAAGGGGGGGGGGGAAAATGATTTACAAATTTTACCTCGTAACCAGGGCAGGGTCCCAAACCTCGGCACCTTGTCATTCTCCGGGAAGGTCCGACGCAAATCCTTTCTCCTCGTACAGGGAAACGGTTGATACAAGTCCGGGTCATGCTTCGATAAGCCGAAGATCCACAAGTCGAAGAGCAGTCGCTCCATTGGCTCCACTCACTCCATCCGCCTTGAACTGATGACGTAAAAGCCAAAATAGTGATTAAAGCACGGCGGCTCATGCGAGGCGACACTTCGATACTTGCGCAAATAGAGCCTGTGAAGGCAATTACTGATCCATACTAAAGTTATTAAGTGTTGTTGCGCTCTTCATAAATTTTGTAATTCACTTTTTAAAGTCCGTTGTCAAGTGGTCAAAAATAGCCTTTTTTGAAATTTTGTGAGAATTTTTGGAAACATTCATTTTTAGAAAGATAATATCATGACTAAAACTTTAAACGTTGTTTCCAAATTTCAAAATGGGTCTAAACTTACTTTTCACGTATTTTTAGAATGTTGATTTTGGTCAAATTTTTGGTTTTTGAATTATTTTTAAAACATGCTCTTAAGTGCAATATCGATATGACTTTTCAAATTTTTGCATAGAAATATTAGAGATGACTTTCATGGAAAAAATAATGCAGAAAAATATATATAGGCTTTTATTCGTATCTTATTTTACACGCCCTCTGCGATAATTATGAAACATTTTCTTCGCTCTGACTGTTTCCGACAGTGGTACTTTAGACCTATTTGAAAATTTGGAAACAACGTTTATAGTTTTAGTCACAACATTATCATTCTAAAGACGTATTTTTCCAAAATCCTCACACAATTCCCATTTTTGACCACTTGACATCGGACTATTAGACGATAAACTATAATCATGATAATGTGTGCGAGTACCATAGAACCTATATAAGATCTCTATGGCGAGTACTTCACACACCATCAATGTCTAAAAAGTACACACTTTGAAAATATCCTCAAAAATCATAATTTCGCAATATCGATATGGTTTTCTCCTACACAATTATGGGTGAGGGTCTGTTCCATCACGATCGGATAATTCCACTTTTGACTGGAGCATGTTGAAAGGATGCAAATGCATTACAGAAAGATAGAACCAATATGTTCCATTTTCAAGAAGGGAGAGAGAGAAAATAAATCTGTTTTTGAACAGTTTATTTGGTTCCTTTCTTTGCCCTATCTCTTCCAGCAAATTGAAGATGCGTCACTGTCTGGATAATGTCGAAAGGATGCACTGTACTGCATGATGATATCTTTTACATGCACATGTGTAATTGAAGAAATGTTAAAACATTATTTTAATCAAGAAATTTGTTTCTCTTTTAAATTCTTATTCGTCATACAACAAACGTTGTTTATGGGGTCTTGTAACTTTTAAGAGGAATAAGAAATTTGAAGAAGAAAATATGTAAATGTTAAGGTTCTCCTTCCGTTATGGCATTCATTCTTTCCAAAACTCTTTAGGCAAAAATGGGTAGTGATGCAGATGATTTGTGCTGGAAAGACACCACCTGCAGGAGGTGGAGGCGGTTGTGGGAGGGGTGGCGTATTCAGGCATTAGGTGAAGCTGGTGTGGCTTCTTCTTGAAGGCCCAGGAAACAAATCAGTACAACTTGCTATGCTCTGCTGCTTTATACAAGAACGTAACTGTCCAGATAGGCCTTCTTGGGAGCATCCCGCCCCTCCCCTTTATCAATTTTTCGATACACTATTGTGGGTGTGAACTACTAGGTATAGCGTTACGAATTAAATAATTGTTCAAATCAATTATTAATACTTAACAGAGAACATGAAGTTATACTGCCTGGTAGGCACTTTGATCAAATTCAAGACTGAGGCATTTTTGCGCAAACCATTTTTTGCGAGTTTTACAAAAGCAGCCAGTATTCACTCAGGCGTATAATATTGTCAGTACTATAGTGTCATCCGATGAAACAGACCCTCACTCATAATTGTAGAAGAGAAAATCATATCGATATTGTGAAATAATGATTTTGGAGGATATTTCAAAGTGTGTACTTCTTTTGATACACACTGTAGATACAGTTGTTTTTTTGTTTTTTGTTTTTTTTTTTTTTTTTGTGGGTGCGCGCGCCTGGTGGATGACCTCCCACAGAGCTCTGTTTTGTTGTCTATGTTTTTACTGGTTCCAGTATCATTTACTTATTCTTCTTTACTGTATGTGATTTTGTATGTCTTCAGGAAGCTACTAGACTATTTTTGGACAAATTCTCAATTTAATATTCACAGATTTTCAGTTTACAGGTTTTGGCTTTGACTAATGCCTCATGTGTCTAGTGAGTATAGCCATGTTCACTTGCTTGCTTTGTACACTTTGTATATAGCCTGCTTCACTGTTATTCACATGTTCATGCTCTATCTTTCACGCCTGTGCGAATTTTCACAATGAAGGTGGCTACTCTAATAGCCTTCGTGTGTATTGTGTACTCTTGGTGCTATTATACCACAGTCTTATGTTCTGATTTCAATGTTGATTCATGTAATGCACTGGTACTGCCAAAGGCTAAGTGTAAGGGCAAATACATAGGTAGACCAGTTCAGCGGTATGCAAATGCCCTGTCTAGGTTTCGTATTCTTCTGCTGATCTCGGGAGACATCAACCCCAATCCTGGACCCTCTTTACAAGAACCCATCCATTCCAATAGTTATGATTCTAGCGATTCTTCAACAAGACATTACAAATACAGCAGTCATACTCTTCATGCCCTGAATGTTCATATCCATGACAGATGTTTCTTTTTAAAATGGCGTGATGAGAACTGTGCTGTTTGGGATCGGTTGGTGTCTCTCGGAATCGGTAGAACATGTCGAAGGCGGAGGACACATCGTGGTAGAAGGGGTGGCCGTGGCCATTTTAGGAAACACTTAAAATTTGGTTCCTTTAACTCTCGTTCTCTCCGTAATAAATCTACTACATTTCAAGATTTTGTTTTGGATCATAAGTTAGATTTTGTTTGTATCTGTGAGACGTGGCTCTCACCTGATGACGATGCAGTCATAGCTGATCTTTGCCCCAGTTCCTATGGTTTTAAACATAGTCCCAGAGCCTTTAGGCGTGGTGGCGGAGTGGCTTTCCTCCACAAAGATAATTTGAAGGTTGTCATCAAACCTACGAACAGGTACGACAGTTTTGAGTGTATGTGTGCTACCATCTCAAGTGACTCCGGTTGCATAGACGTAGCAGTAATCTACAGGCCACCCAGCGGTCAGAGCTTCTCCAGATTTTTGGAAGAATTTTCAGACTTTCTCGACGGCAGCATATATAGAACTACACCGTTGATAATTACCGGCGATTTGAACATACATCTAGATGATAGCTCTTCACCTCACACACAGAGGTTTAATGTTCTCCTCAGCAACCACGCCATGTCTCAGCTTGTTGGTTCTCCGACCCATGACAAAGGTCACATCCTTGATGTAGTGATAGTGCGGAATTCCGACAATCAAGCTCTGTGTTCAAAGCCGAAGGTTACTCCGGGCATATCGGATCACTCTGCAATTATTTGGAAGATCAGTTTCAACAAGCCCCATGGGACTCAATCCACATATGTCTCCCGCAACATCCGAGACATAGTTAGAGAAACTTTCGCCCAAAATGTAGCTGATAGTAACATTATCCTTTCTTCTACAGACAGCATAGATGCAGCTGTTCATCGCTATAATACTGAGCTTGAGAAGCTTCTCGACACCCATGCTCCACCAAGGACTAGAAAGGTGCGGAGCCATGTGGACTGTCCATGGTATAGCTCTGACATCATCACACAGAAGCGTATTCGAAGAAGACTGGAGACGAAGTGGCGGAACAGCAGACTATCGATTGACAGGGATCATTTTCGAGTCCAGCGTGATCTCGTCAACTCTCTTGTGACAAGAGCGAAGCGATCCTACTTCATAGGTCTTGTTGAAGATTGCCAAGGTGACTCCAAACAACTCTTCTCTTTGGCCAACAGACTGCTCAATCGTCGTCAATCATCACCTCTACCTCACCACAATGACAGCCATGAACTAGCTTCCAGATTCTTACACTTTTTCCAGACAAAAGTAAAAGGAATATGCAATAGTTTATCTCCTGACCTAACACCTCTACAGTCTAACACCTCATCTACCTTGGATATCTTGCGACCTACCTCTCCTGACGAGATTTTGTCACTCCTTCGCCAATCACCTCCTAAATCATGTCAGTTAGATCCAATACCTGCTAAGTTATTAAAGGATTGTTCCTCCACGTTTGCCCCTATTCTCTGCTGCCTTGTTAATTTAAGTCTAGAGCAGTCTCATGTCCCGTCCTCTTTGAAACTTGCACATGTCACACCATTGTTGAAGAAACCTTCTCTCGACCCCGATTCTCTTCAAAATTACAGACCAGTTTCAAACCTACCCTTCCTCTTTAAAGTACTTGAAAGGGTTGTGTTTTTTCCGTCTTTCCGAATACTTTCATGACAACAATCTCTTCGACCCTTTCCAATCAGCCTACAGATCCCACCATAGTGTGGAAACTCTTCTTGTGAACGCATCAAACCACATCCTTCAACAGATGGACAGAGGGAATTTGACTGCTCTACTTTTACTTGATCTCTCCTCCGCCTTCGACACAGTAAACCATACAATCATGTTGAATACTTTAAGTTCATTTGGTGTCAGAGGTGAAGCATTCAAGTGGTTTGAATCCTACCTTTCTTTCCATTCTCAGATTGTGTGCGTAAATGGTTGTAAATCAGTTGCTTTGCCTCTGACCCATGGCGTACCGCAGGGCTCTGTGGGCGGGCCGACCCTTTTTTCGATTTATTTGATTGGATTGCGGCAAGTTTTGCTTCGTCACAGAATTGATTACCATATTTATGCCGACGATATCCAGCTCATGATTTCGTTTAATTCTACTCAGTCAGCAGCAGAAACAGCCATTCGTCGGCTTCAATCATGCATGGTTGACATTTATGACTGGATGCAAACCCACTCTTTGAAACTGAATTTAGATAAATGTGAATTTCTTTTGTTTGGATCTAAAGTGCAGCTCAACAAAATTGATGTCAATTGCTTTTCATTTTCTGGCCACACTATTAATTTATCTCAAACTTGCCGCAATCTCGGAGTCATTTTCGATTCACATATGTCAATGTCTCCTCAAATCTCAAATATCTGCAAATCAGTTAGGTACCCCTAGGCGGATCCAGGGGGGGGGGGTCGGCGGGGGGGTCCGCCCCCCCCCCCCCCCCCCCTTTTTTGGCGCGTTTTTTTTTTTTTTTTTTTTTTTTTTTTTTTTTTTTTTTTTTTTTTTTTTTACTTGGCGCCGTCTTTCTTGGCGTTTTTTTTTTTTTTTTTTTTTTTTTACTTGGCGCCGTCTTTCTTGGCGTTTTTTTTTTTTTTTTTTTTACTTGGCGCCGTCTTTCTTGGCGTTTTTTTTTTTTTTTTTCCCCCCAAGAAATTCTGCCGACCTGATCATGCAAGATACTGCGTAGGCCCTATTCATTACCCATTGTTTCATTCTCCGTCGCAAAGTAGGCCTAAGTACTGTACTGCCATTCCAGATCAGATATGCGGCGCGGCACGCATAGGTTTATGCATGCGACTTTTGATCGTACGTACGCTGTCTTGCAACTATGCTTGCAACCCTCGAGGAGGCAGGCTGCACGCGGCATCATTCAACTTCAAGTCACTCATTCGAGGCAACTCGTCATTCTAGACAATACCAAAGCACAAGTATCCATATAGGTAAATAATTTTTGCTTGGCCCAAATATATAAATGCAGCTCTGCTGCAGGTTAATTGATAAAAACTTTCGGCGCTAGTGCAGTTGATTAAGTAGTGGGCAGTGGCGGCACCAAGAGGGGGGGGGGGGCATGGGGGGGCATTTGCCCCCCCCCCCAGTCAGAAGCTTTGCCCCCCCAGTTGCCGCCCCAATAATTTTCGGAGTGAAAAAAAATAAAAGGGTGGAAAATGAAAAAGAAAAGAAAAGGAAAGAAAAAAGTGAAAAAGGAATGGAGAAAAGAAGGAAAAAGAAAGAAAACGGAAACTTGGAAAGCAGTGGCGGCATCAAGGTGGGGGGGGGGGCATGTGGCAAATTTGTTCGCTCAGCTCGTGTAAATATCCTCATATTTGGGTAGTTTTATAGCTGAATAATTTCTGTACATTTCCACTATAATAGTGTCAAAATTTTTGCTCGCTCGCTTCGCTCGCTCGCAATACAGGCCTATAACTCCCACCACATAATCAGGCCGTGAGATGATCAAATTTCCTCATATTGGGGTAGTTTTATAGCCGAATATGTAATTTCTGTACATTTTTACTACGAAAAATGTCAAAATTTTTGCTCGCTCGCTTCGCTCACTCGCAGTATATAACTAACACCTCTTTATAATCGGGCAGTTCAGCTAGATGCTCAAAATGTCCTCATATCTGGGTAGGTTTATAGCCGAATATTCTGTACATTTTCACTACAAAAAGTGTCAAATTTTTTTTTGTCCGCCCTTGCCCCCCCAACATTTTCTTTTGCCCCCCATTTGCCCCCCCCCCCCCACTTTAAAAATCCTGGTGCCGCCACTGGTAGTGGGGACATGCATCCCCGCCGTGGCCGGGGCACGGGCCGGGCGGGCCCGTTCGCTCCGTTCGGCCGCGAGATTACTAGAGTTTGGTTGGATGTGTTAAGTTGTTTTAACGTCATTTTACATCTTTCTTTTTAAGACGTATTTCAATGTCATTTTACAACTCTCTGTAATCTTTAAAATTATCATTGTCAATTGTTCAGTATTGATGTACTTAAAATCATCAACAACAAAACGTAAAGTTGCCGGAGGCAGAAGTAACGGCACATTGAACATGTTGAATGCCGTTTAAATGGTAATTAAATTTATCCGATGATAAATGCTATAAAATTTTTGGTTAAAATTGCAACAGATTTTGATGAAACCAAAACATACTCTCCAAAAAACAATTCTTTATTGGTATTTACATTTCCAACGAAATATCATTTTCCTCAACAAATATTTGAGATTTCGGTTGAAAATGTAGCGGTCTCGTATTACTTTCATGGGTAGGGAATAATGGACCATTTACCTATGACGTCATTAAGGAGATTATTTCATTAGGTAAACAAATTTTTGTCATTATTTCGGTACCCTGAGAAATAAAAAGAGTTGCTGAAAGCATTGGTAAACCTTACTAGTGTGTGTCTGTGTTCGTGTTTATGCAAATTATGCAAACGTGCTTAAGGGTCTGGTATTCCCTACACCTACCCTATGGTTGTACATCGCAAGAAGTGAACTTCATGTGTCCATATAAAGGTTAAAGTTGTGAAGGTCAAGACTTAAAGTCACACAAAAGGTCAAAGGTCTGTCAGAGTCAACAAAAAGGTCAAAGTCACGAAATTCAAAGGTAATGACAGGTGCTTGGGGGGGGGGGGAGGAGGTTTGTTTTCTCCGAGGACTTTTGATATATTTTTTCTTGTTGTTGATTGGGAACGCTTGAATCTGATACATTGCACCATGACTAGTTTTGTGATACAAAACTTATTTATTTTGCCTAATGAGTAGATGCTGTGGTTGATTGTTAAATCCTGTGAATTTTCAGCAAAACTGGTATTGGTACTGTTGTTGATCGGCCTTGATTGTGAACTCCTGAATCTAAGGAACTTTCCCTTTTTTGTGTTCTTTTGTGATTTGTGATTTATAACTCGTGATGATGTAAACACTTGCGAATTGTTATCTCAGGGATGGGAGGAGATAATATAGATGATATTTAGTGAATAATTCTTCATTGCTGTAAAATGTGTACATGTATCACCAAAATTTACTAAGTGTGTTTGTACAGCATGCGCACACCCAATTCCTAGGTTATCAAGATAGTACTTCAACATTGAAGAACCAATCTCAAGTAATAAATCTCCAGATTTTATTCTTATTTGTCTCACTGGACTGTTTGTGTTGATGCCACATGCCATCTGAGGTCCTGCACAGCAATGCAGACTGGAAAATCTGGGAAAACTTTAAAAAAATATATATATACATATATATATTAATACAGTCCAATGGCGCAAATCCCGGAGGGGATGGGGGTATGCATTAACCCTCCCAGTTCTGATGTACGGGGGGGGGGGGGGGGGTGGCCTGTACAAATATACCCGCACTTTTTGATAAAAGATGGTAATTTGCAATCATTATATATGTATTTTCCATCTCAAATAAACAATAATTCCATGTAATATTAATAGATTAAATGTAATTTCAGTACAAACTAAGACATTTTCAGGCTCGTATTATCAAATTTTTGTGGCGCGCTCCGCGCGCCCAACTATATTTCAACATTAAAATAGTCAAACAGGCAATATATATATATATATATATATATATATGCCTATAGAGGCGCTTAGCGCCTTCGGCGCTTGCGTTTGCCAGAATGATAACTTCTCACCCTTTGGACCCCCCCACCCCCCCTTTTTTTAAAACCTGGATCCGCCCTTGGTACCAACTACGAAACATTGGTTTTATCCGGAAATATTTGTCAAAGTCTGCCACCGAAAAAATTGTACATGCATTGATATCCTCCCGCCTTGATTTTTGCAATGCACTTCTGTTCAATTTACCTCAGAACCAGTTATATAGGCTCCAGAAACTTCAAAACGCCGCAGCTCGTATTGTCTCACTGTCTAATAGGCGCTCTCACATCACTCACTCATTTTGAATTCACTGCACTGGCTCCCTGTCAAAGATCGTATAATTTTCAAAATTTTGTTGCTCACTTTTCATTGTATTCATGGATCAGCACCCCAATACAATCTCTCTTTTATTCATTATTACATACCCAAAAGATCTCTGCGCTCATCTACATCCGGCTCTCTTGTAATTCCTAAAGTTTCAAAATCTTGGGGTGAAAGATCCTTTGCTTACGCATGCCCATCCACCTTGTGGAATAGTCTTCCTGTAGACATCAAAGCTTGTATCTCTGTTGATTCTTTTAAAAATCTTCTCAAAACCTTTCTATTTACATGTACTTTGTAATTCTTTATGCGCCTTGAGCACTCTACAGAGTGGATTTTGCGCTTTATAAGTCACATTATTATTATTATTATTATTATTATTATTAACACGCTGAAAATAATAGGCAGTGGACTAGACGTATACCGTGCGTCTCAAAAAAACTTTACACTTTTGAAATGGCTGCCAAATAATATATATATATATATGATTCTGGGGGGAAAGGTTAATATGTATGGAAAGCTCATAGACTCAACTTTCATATGATACCAAAAAGTCCGAAAATAATTCATGCTTGGATGAGCACAGCTCACTTTTGTAAAGGGTATGGAAATTAGGTTGCGCAGGAATGGGCCTTCCAATTTGTGGGAGGAAAGTCCTTTGGAGCTTACGGAATTGAGGATGATATGAAAAAATTATGACCAGTTGTGATGCGTTTGTTGGGTTTGCTGAGTGAAATTTGTGGTTTATGGGATTAACATTTTATGCATGAGTGAACAGGAATTGCATTTATTATTGTAGCATAGTAACTTTCCCTGCATGGTAGACTCAGTGGTGTGTTCATGGGAGTCAGGATGGGGTGATGGTACATGGTGCAGGGGAGGTGAGATGTAGGGTAGGACTTTGTTGGGTAGATGGGATAAGGGTCAAGAGGACATGTATGCCCCTTCCCCCCCCCCCCCTCTCTCTCTCTCTCTTCCTGGGTGTGCTTGTGCATATCTTGACAATTCATATTCGTTAGTCTCCACTCCAAAATATCCAGACCACCTTCCCTTATCCCGAATTCTACCTACATTTCCCAAATTGGACTGGTTGCTGTTACCCATTGACACCTGAAGTCAATCACAAGCTATCAGTCAATCAATCAATACCGTGAATTACCAATCAACATTCAGCTATCAATCACTTAATCAACAATGTATCAGTCAATCAATCGGTCAATCAATTAATCAATCAAGCATTTAATCACCATTCAGCTATTTCAATCAATTAATTGTTCAATAAATCAATCATAATTAATTAATAACTCAGTCAATCACTCAATCAATCAACCAACCCACCAGTCATTTTAGCAGTTGAGTTTCGCACAAGAAATACTGTACAGTGTAACACAAATTTGTAAAATGAACATGTCAGTCTTTCTTTTCAGTTGATTTTTATTCTTTTCAATTTTACAACTGTTTCATCCATCTTGTAAGAGAAAAAAAAGGGGAAAAAATATCTGATAATGGAAACTAAAAATCAAAGTCTTCCAGTTCAATGGTCCACATGTCCACCTCCTCTTTCGATGCAAAATCTTGCTCTCTTCATCCATGTCCCGTACAGCTCTCCTGACCTTTGCTCTGTCTCGCCTGAGCTCATCCATCTCGCGGGTGATTCTTCTCTCTTGATCTCGTCCAAGTTGACTGGAGGGGTAGTGTACACTTTCGCCTTCAGATATCCCCACAAGAAAAAAATCCAGGGGCGTAAGGTCGGGGGAACGCGGGGGCCATTCAACATCTCGGTGCAAAGAAACAACCCGATCACCGAACAGCTGGGTGAGACGCTCTGTCACTGCTCTCGAACGATGACAAGGAGCTCCATCCTGTGCCCCAACATACACGATGAAAAGCGACCGTTTCGACGACGGCAGTATCTTGGGATCCTGTCAAGGGCAGGGACAACTTCCTCGTCTATCATCTGGTAGGCAGCTCCATTGACATTGTTGTCGAAGAAGACAGGTCCGATGATGTCCCTGTGAGGCCGGCCCAAACAGTCACCTTAGATCTGCTATAATGAAACTCGTCAGGAGGGTGTCCCTGCTCTCGATATGCCCTCAGGTTGTGGGTATTCACTTGGGCATTCAAGGCGAAGCCAGACTCATCTCCTATGAGGAAGTCATCATCAGGAAGCGGGCAGGTCTTTGAAGCAGCCACAGACAAAAACCTTAAGCGACACTGGCGATCACCCTGAAGCAGTTCATGACGCTTGATCATCTGATAGGGATGAAATGTCAAGTCCAGTCGGGTAATCCTGTTGAAGTTTGCGTGTGGAATCCTCTATTCCATTACGGCGACTGCTAATTGTTCCATCCTGGTGATCCTGAAGAGCTTGGCGTACAGCTGCGATGTTGTCCGCTGATCTTCCAGTTCTTCTCCGCC